>CAMTYY010000011.1:55000-80000 GCA_947086415.1 Pammene aurita | reverse complement strand
TGACGCATGGACACCATTTTTGGACAGTACATTGATGTAGCGCTATGCTCGCTGTTGATTTGGTCTTCCGGTTTCTTTATGTTTTTATTTTGCGCATCACAGTTGTGGCATTTTAATTTTGTTTGGTCTTGTTGGTGTGGACAATCCTTGAAATTGTGGTTGGGGGAGGCGCAGTGAGAACATATTATGGTTTTAGATTGGCAGTGTTTTCTAGTGTGTCCGTATTGCAGGCACTTGAAGCACTGCAGCAATGGGACGTACTCTTCCACATGCACGCGCTGGTGGTCGATGTTGACTTTATTGTATTTTATTAATGTTTTAAAAGTGTCTGGAGTGGTCATGAAGACGGCGTTGTATAGGCGATTATTTTTGTTGCTGCGTTTGAATTGGAATTTAATGTCATTTTCGTTCTTAATCGCTTCTTTTAGGTTCTGATTTTGGTTGATGACTATATCAGTGAGCTCATTTGCCGATATATCTGCTGACACCCCCTTGAGTATGACCATAGGCCGAAGCGTTTTTGAGGCCTCCGCAGTAACTTCTGCGTTGATGTCATTGGTCTTGCTGAGAGCGATGTCGCGCTGTTCTGTTTTGTCGAATTCAACTCGGACCTTACCTTTCGAGATGAATTTGGTGGAGGCGGGAGCGAAATCCGTGTCTTTGAAAGTCACTGATTTCCTCCAGACATTGAGTGTATTAGCGGCGTCGCAGTCTGTCTTCTTAGAAGTTATCACTATAGCAGGTTTATGCGTGTGGTCTGTCAGTATTTGTTGGGGTTTAGATTTTGCTGCTATTTCGGAGTATGCGGGCTTGATTAGTTTAGTAGTTATGGTGGTGGAATTTGTTTGTAAGTTTTTAAATTCTTCACGGATTGTTTTTGTTATTACTTCTTTTATCACTTGGATTTGGATGCTACTAGAGTCTATACTGTTGATGTCATTGTTTTGGATTTGGATGGTACAGGTGTTGGAGTCCGAATGGTCCGTGTCAGTATCTGTTATATTCATGTTATTGTTGTCAGTGATTTGAGCTGTTTGTGTTTGCATATTTGCTTTGGAGTTTGTTCTCGTGTGTGTCAGGCTCCGTTTAGGAGGTGGGCTGTTTGCTTCCCCAATCACTTGTCGGATCTCCCTCAGTTTTGTCGGTTGGATGTCATACTTCAGTATGTTTTTTAGTTTATTTAATGATATAGTAATTTCGTGCGATGCTCTCGTAATGGCATCCTTGCTTGCCCTGTTGACACTCTTCTCCGCGTTGACTTCCTCGCCGGAGAACCTCGCTAAGTGGTCAACCACAGAGAGGAAGGTGTCAACGTCAGTGACATCCTCCGCGCATGCCCCGATCTCAATCTGTTTTTCTGGTTTTAGCTTCTTTGTGCTCTTGGCTTTGCTGGCTATTTTGCTGGTTTGCACTTGTGTCGGGTTTTGCAACTGCGGGTCTATCGACGACTTTTGTGTCTTAGCCGTTTGCACGGTTTCGCCGCTCGCGGCCGTACAAATTTTGTCTGCATTGTCGGTCTGTGTACTGTTGTTTTGTTTGGGGGTGTTTTCTTTGTCGTGTTGTGCCATGCATATCTTTATTATTTCCTTTGAGTACAGACTGGCAATGGACCGGATATTGTTTCCTGCAGTTTTTATGTGTCGTTTGTTCTCTTCAGTAATATTTTTGTGTTGTTTGTTGGTGGCCATATTTTCTTCTATCATCTCAACTGCCGCATCGAGCTCCCCCAGGTATTCACACAACTTATCTTTCATTTGCATCAGCCACTCCGGTGGGTCATCAGGGGGCGGCGCGGCCTCGTCCTCGAATATCTCCATTTCTTGTTGCCCAGCTTGAGCTTCATTTAAGATGTGTTCGAGCGAGAGGACGAAGAGGTCGTCGTTCTCGGGGTCACCCATTTGCGATTTGGTGTGTGCAAGAGAGTCCAAATATAGTACACAGAGTCACAAGCCGGCAAGCTGGCGAACCGGCGAACCGGTGTAGTGGCGAACAGGCGAGGTGGCACAGCAACTCGGTGGCGAACCGGCGAACCGGCGAACCAGCGAGGTGGCGAACAGGCGAGGTGGCGCGGCAAAGTGGTGGAACTACCAGCCAGTGGGTGGCGAAGTGGCGAAGTCACGGCGAGGCGGCGAGGTCACGCGGTGCAACTGCAAGCCAGCGTGTGGCGAGCCGGCGAGATGGCGCGGCGCGGTGGCGAAGGCGCGCGGCACAGCTACAAGCCGACGAGTGGCGAGCTGGCGAAGCGGCGCGGCGCGGCGGCGAGGTGGCGCAGCTCGGTGGCGCAGTGGCGAAGGCGCGCGGCACAGCAACAAGCCAACGAGTGGCGAGCTGGCGAAGCGGCGCGGCGCGGCGGCGAGGTGGCGCAGCACGGTGGCGCAGTGGCGAAGGCGCGCGGCACAGCTACAAGCCGACGATTGGCGAGCTGGCGAAGCGGCGCGGCGCAACGGCGAGGTGGCGCAGCACGGTGGCGCAGCGGCGAAGACGCGCGGCACAGCTACAAGCCCGCGAGTGGCGAGCTGGCGAAGCGGCGCGGCGCGGCGGCGAGGTGGCGCAGCACGGTGGCGCGGTGGCGAAGTGGCGAGGTGGCGCAGGCGGCGTAGATGGCGCAGATGGCGCAGATGGCGTAGATGGCGAGGCTACTCGCAGCCATGGACGCGTGCGCTCTTCGCCACCGACCAGGCACGACTGGTGGTTAGGTTAGGTTAGGTTAGGTTAGGTTAGGTTAGGTTAGGTTAGGTTAGGTTAGGTTAGGTTAGGTTAGGTTAGGTTAGGTTAGGTTAGGTTAGGTTAGGTTAGGTTAGGTTAGGTTAGGTTAGGTTAGGTTAGGTTAGGTTAGGTTAGGTTAGGTTAGGTTAGGTTAGGTTAGGTTAGGTTAGGTTAGGTTAGGTTAGGTTAGGTTAGGTTAGGTTAGGTTAGGTTAGGTTAGGTTAGGTTAGGTTAGGTTAGGTTAGGTTAGGTTAGGTTAGGTTAGGTTAGGTTAGGTTAGGTTAGGTTAGGTTAGGTTAGGTTAGGTTAGGTTAGGTTAGGTTAGGTTAGGTTAGGTTAGGTTAGGTTAGGTTAGGTTAGGTTAGGTTAGGTTAGGTTAGGTTAGGTTAGGTTAGGTTTTTTTTTTTTTTTTTTTTTATATTTGTTGGGACTTAGTGTTGTCCACAGGACCCCGCTGGGGATACGGGCGAAATGTGGACATTTTGTCCTAAGCCACCGCAGAGGTGCGGTGGACTTGGTCTGAATGAAGGAATAGATAAGGGAAAGGAAAAGAAAGGATTGTATGAAAGAAGAGGAAGGGGAGTAAAGGGAGAACAAGAGAGAGAGAAGGAGGACTTGAGGATGGATAAGGAAGGAGAAGGAGGTGGAGGATAAGGTTGTGGAGTATTTATTCTGTACGTTGTTATACAATTTCAATTAGTATTACAATTTCAATCAGTATTTACAATTTCAATCAGTATTCAATCAGTATTTACAATTTCAATCAGTATTTACAATGTCTATCAGTAAGACGTACATTTTAAGCAATTATTTACACTGTATATAAGTAATTATTTCAAGCAGTTATTATATTTGTCAGATTACACATTTTTATTAGTTAAATTTGCAATATATTTTTATAGTTACAAGTTGATGATTTCATTTCTTACAGTAGTTCTATTATTTTATTATCTTAGTTATAGTTATCGCCGGGCCGCCGCAACGACCCACCGCAGTTGTGCAGGTAAGCCACCGCAGAGGTGCGGTGGACTTGGTCTGAATGAAGGAATAGATAAGGGAAAGGAAAAGAAAGGATTGTATGAAAGAAGAGGAAGGGGAGTAAAGGGAGAACAGGAGAGAGAGAAGGAGGACTTGAGGATGGATAAGGAAGGAGAAGGAGGTGGAGGATAAGGTTGTGGAGTATTTATTCTGTACGTTGTTATACAATTTCAATTAGTATTACAATTTCAATCAGTATTTACAATTTCAATCAGTATTCAATCAGTATTTACAATTTCAATCAGTATTTACAATGTCTATCAGTAAGACGTACATTTTAAGCAATTATTTACACTGTATATAAGTAATTATTTCAAGCAGTTATTATATTTGTCAGATTACACATTTTTATTAGTTAAATTTGCAATATATTTTTATAGTTACAAGTTAATGATTTCATTTTTTACAGTAGTTCTATTATTTTATTATCTTAGTTATAGTTATCGCCGGGCCGCCGCAACGACCCACCGCAGTTGTGCAGGTATACATCGCAGTGACAGCCCGTCGAGGCACAAGTTTATTGCTAAGTATATACAAAGCTTATATCTATAAGATTTTTTTTTTTTTTTTTTTTTTTTTTTTTTTTTATGTTATCTTTTCATGTATGCATGATCAGTCAGTCGCCAGGTGGCCGTCGCCTCAGACGCCGCCGACCGACCGACCAACCGACCAAGTGAAGGTGCATGTTAATTGCTAAAGTATTTACAAATTCAAAATATTTACAAAGTTATTCTAGTTCACTTATGTATTTTGGTGTGCTTGCACTTAATAACCTCTCACATTCGTTATATTTGTTAATTACATACAATTTATCAGACTACACAATATTATTATTTGTTTATTTACACAATATTCACAGTAAATCTCTTAAAATATGCGCGAATAGTCACAGACTGTCGCGATAGTTCCCTGAAGTGCGGAGCATGGTGGCGAGGACGAGCTGGGTATACTGGCGAGGCGGCGAAGGTGAAGTGGCAAAGGTGAAGTGGCGAAGTGGCGAAGAGCAGGATAGTGAGCCGGCGAAGTGGCGAGTCTGCTTGAAGAAGGGGGCACCACTGATGAGCTTGTGTAGTGGCTAGAGTGATGATGATGAAGAGACAAGATGTAGCTTTTGATTTGGTTTTTATTTACTTCTTAATTATTCCAGTGAAGATGGCCTCCAGCCATGTTTTGTTGACTTTGGTGGCCATATTTACAAGCCAGACTGGTGGGAGCACCCTCTGTGAAGTGGCGAAAAGCAGGGTAATGAGCTGGCGAGGTGGCGAGGGTAAGGTGGCGAAGAGTAAGGTCAATGAGCTGGCGAAGTGGCGAGGGTGAAGTGGCGAAGAGTGAGGTCAATGAACTGGCGAAGTGACGAGGGTGAAGTGGCGAAGAGTGAGGTCAATGAACTGGCGAAGTGGCGAAATGGCAAAATATCGATCAGAGTTATATCTTGCCAAACTAGTGAAGCCAGTATGCAGGGAGGCCAGTCATATAAAAGGACCATGTGAGCAGTCATGGTGACAGGTGTGGGGCTAACATTTCAGTGGAGTGGCGAAGTGGATATGCGCGAACAGTCACAGACTGTCGTCGCGATAGTTCCCTGAAGTGCGGAGCATGATGGCGAGGACGAGCTGGGTATACTGGCGAGGCGGCGAAGGTGAAGTGGCGAAGTGGCAAAGGTGAAGTGGCGAAGTGGCGAAGAGCAGGATAGTGAGCCGGCGAGGTGGCGAGTCTGCTTGAGAAGAAGGGGGCACCACTGATGAGCTTGTGTAGTGGCTAGAGTGATGATGATGAGGAGACAAGGTGTAGCTTTTGATTTGGTTTTATTTACTTCTTAATTATTCCAGTGAAGATGGCCTCCAGCCATGTTTTGTTGACTTTGGTGGCCATATTTACAAGCCAGACTGGTGGGAGCACCCTTTGTGGGCAGTATTTTTGTATTGGTGTTTCAGTTATGAAGCTTCCATATTGTTCAAGTGCTTGTTTCATTTGAGCTGAATTTGTCACTTTGTGTACGGTATTTAAATGTCTGCTTATATGTCCACTTTTTGTAAAGTAACCACATAGCGTGCACTGTTTGGGTTTTTTGTATGATTTTGCTATCTTTTTTGTTAGAGTTTCAGCGGTTATGTTTTCTGTAGCATTGGGGTTGGTAGTGTTAATGGTGTTTGTGGTTATATTATTGTTATCAGTGTTGATTTCATCTTCGGCCTCCATTTCTTCAACTATGTTGGTTTGTGAAATATGTTCGTTATTTATAGGGGGGGGAGTCAACATGGGTATATGTGGGTTCTCATCCAGTTTTCTTGTCTTCCTGTTACCAGATGTCATTGATGTGTTGGATGCCGAACTGGATGTGGTTGAGCTTGAGCTTGAGCTAGAGCTAGAGCTGGAGTTGGAGTTGGAACTGGAGCTGGAGCTTGATTCAGGACTATTGGGTATGTTTGGCTTATGAGGAGCTTCGTTAGATGTGATAATTGTAGGAGGTATGTTTAAATTAAATGAGGTGGATGCATTATAGGTGTCAATGTTGATGTTGATGTTACTGCCGTTATCCTCCTGGCGCAGTTGTTGATGTTGTTGGTGGTAGTATCCTTTTATTCCTTTTGATGTTATGTATATGGTTTTTGATGTAGTGATTATACCTCCTTTCGTTGTTATTGTTTCTGTTGTTTCTTGGTCTAAGTTTGGAGTGGTGATGGGTGGTGAGGGGGTGTTTTCATGACGAGTGTTGCAGTTGCTGGTTGTTGATGAGAATAGCAGAGGTGACAGTGGTGGTAATAGTGGCGATAAAAATGGTAGTCGTTGCGATTGTGATGGCGCATTGTTATCATTTTCGTTGTTGTTGCTGTCTGCACTGTTACGTTCATTGTTCTCACTATGATCATTGCGGAGATAGTGTGTTATGGGCATATGTTCATAATGCCAGTTATCATTGTCGTGGTTATTATTGTTATTGTTACTTGTTGATGGGTTGGGTGTGAGGTCTATAGGGTGAGTTGTAATATTTTGTTCTCCCTCTTCTATTAGATTCATGTATTGGTTATATTCTTCCTCCAGATTTGTTTGCATTAACTGGTCTAGTATGTATGGTTGGTTTTTCCCCTTGTTAATAGTAGTTGCAGTTGTTGCCATTGTTGTCTTATTGGGCACAGATGGGAGGTGGAATGGTGGTGGTGATGTTGTTATTGGTGGTAGGGGTGGTGGGGATGTATTGATCATTTGGTTAGCATAATCCACGCCTATAGAGAGGTCCAGCGGCTTATAGTTTGGAAGAGGTGGGGATATGTTCATCATTTGGTTGACGTAATCCACGCCCATGGAGAGGTCTAATGGCTCGTATCTGGGAAGAGGTGAAGGAGGTGTCTGTAAACCAGGTATGTTCGCTAAGGTAGTTGAAGGAGGAGGGCAGATGTTAGTTGAGGCTTGAGATTGTGTATTGACCAGTTGTGTATTATTGTTATCATAATTATTGTTGTTGCTATTGCAATTACACGTGTTTATACACGCAAGGTAAGCATCTCTCAACTCATCAGTAAGCCTGTTTTGTGTCTGTAGGGCTTTTGCAAGGAGTTGTTTTATGTTTTCTAATTCCTCACGGCAGTTTTCACAGACCATTTTGTATGTATTATTATTTTATTTTATTATATTAAATTATTTTATTATATTTAATTATATAGTATTTGTCCAATTAAGAGATTATTGCTATAGGCTGTAGAATTTATATGGATATATAGTAGAGGAGTAGTTACTATTTTAGTGTTGAAGAAAGTGGGAAGATTAAATTGGGTTGTTTATTTGTTTATTGATTTTTTATTAATTTCTATTTTACGAGTTATATGTGAATGTGTTAATGACGATATCTCAGTGTCCAACAGGGTTATGTGAGTGTGGATACCATCAAAAATTGTGTCTAGTTTAGTACAAGATTAGTGCAAAAAGTAGTTGTCTCCGATGTAAGTTTAGTCAGTTTAATTATTGTATTTACCCCTTTGATTTGTTTAGTTAGGTAGGTTAGGCCAGGAGTACTGGCGTAGTGGCGAAGTGGCGAGGTGGCGAAGGTGAGGTATATAACTTTATGTTGTTTTATTTGTTTAGTGCATGAAATGTTTTGAGCTGTTTTAGACTATTACAATTGTTTTATATGGTTTTTGCCCTTATAATTATTATTTTGGATTTAATTGAGTTTTTTGTTTATATTATTATGAATTATTATTTATTTATTTGGTTAGGAGATATGAGTTATAAAGTTATAGAGATGTGAGATTGGTAATTTATCGTGTTTAATTAACAGAAAGGAAATTATTGTTTTTAGGGTTGTGGCAAGCAGAGATTTGGACGGGTTGTATATTTATTGATTGAATTATGTTGGAGTTATATGAAAAAAAATTGTATTTAGGATATCTCGATATCCAATGAGGTTAATAGAAAACGGGTGTCATTAAAAATTTTATTAGAGTTAGTGCTAGAGTTGTGCCAAAAATAGTTATTATCAGGGTTTATTTAGTCAGTTAATTATTGTATTTTCCCCTTTGGTTTATTTACTTAGGTAGGCTCGGTCCGAATGTGCTGGCGCAGGTGGCGAAGGTGGCGAAGGTGGCGAAGGTGGCGAAGGTGGCGAAGATGAAGTGAGTTGAATGAATTGGTATGGAGAAGATAGATGGTGTTTTTACATATTATTATTATTGATTAAGCATACCGCGCTACATGTCGTTTGTAAGTTGAGTGGACTGGCGAAGTAGCGAAGGTATGGTGGCGAAGTGTGAGGTCAATAAACTGGTGAGGTGGCGAAGGTAAAGTGGCGAAGGTAAAGTGGCGAAGGTAAAGTGGCGAAGGTAAAGTGGCGAAGAGTGTGAGTTCATTTATCTGACAAAGTGGCTAAGTAGCATAATATCCGTAGGGTAGTTTATCTTGTAAGGACCATGTGAGCAGTTATGGTGACAGGTATGGGGCTGATATTTCAGTAAATGGCGAAGTGGCGAGGTGACGAGGGTGGGGTGAACGAACCGGTGTGTGTGTAAGTAGCGGCGAGCTGGTTGGGCTAGGGTGAATGAACTGACAAAATGGCGAAGGTAAGGTGGCGAAGTGTGAGGTCAATAAACTGGCGAGGTGGCGAAGGTAAGGTGGCGAAGAGTGTGAGTTCATTGATCTGACATAGTGGCGAAGTAGCAGAATATCAGTAGAGTAGTTTATCTTGTCAGGCTGGTGAAGCAAGGCCGGGGTGTAGGGGTGTAGGGGGGCCAGTCATGTGGAAAAAGATCACGTAAGTAATTATGGTGATAGGTGTAGGGCTGGTATTTCAGTGAAGTGGCGAAGTGGCGAGGTGGCGAGGATAGGGTGAACGAACCGGTGTGAGTATAATTGGCGCTGAGCTAGTTTGGTAGGGGTGAATGTACTAGCTGGAGTAGCAGCGGGGCGACAAGCGTGCAGGCCGTGAAAGGTTGGGTATAGGTATTATTGAAAGTGTTGTTGTGCTGATAATAATATTGATGTTGATGATGGGAGAGGGTGAGGGTGGGGGGGGGGATGTGGGAGGTATAGGTATGCCGGTTAGGTTAGGTTAGGTTAGGTTAGGTTAGGTTAGGTTAGGTTAGGTTAGGTTAGGTTAGGTTAGGTTAGGTTAGGTTAGGTTAGGTTAGGTTAGGTTAGGTTAGGTTAGGTTAGGTTAGGTTAGGTTAGGTTAGGTTAGGTTAGGTTAGGTTAGGTTAGGTTAGGTTAGGTTAGGTTAGGTTAGGTTAGGTTAGGTTAGGTTAGGTTAGGTTAGGTTAGGTTAGGTTAGGTTAGGTTAGGTTAGGTTAGGTTAGGTTAGGTTAGGTTAGGTTAGGTTAGGTTAGGTTAGGTTAGGTTAGGTTAGGTTAGGTTAGGTTAGGTTAGGTTAGGTTAGGTTAGGTTAGGTTAGGTTAGGTTAGGTTAGGTTAGGTTAGGTTAGGTTAGGTTAGGTTAGGTTAGGTTAGGTTAGGTTAGGTTAGGTTAGGTTAGGTTAGGTTAGGTTAGGTTAGGTTAGGTTAGGTTAGGTTAGGTTAGGTTAGGTTAGGTTAGGTTAGGTTAGGTTAGGTTAGGTTAGGTTAGGTTAGGTTAGGTTAGGTTAGGTTAGGTTAGGTTAGGTTAGGTTAGGTTAGGTTAGGTTAGGTTAGGTTAGGTTAGGTTAGGTTAGGTTAGGTTAGGTTAGGTTAGGTTAGGTTAGGTTAGGTTAGGTTAGGTTAGGTTAGGTTAGGTTAGGTTAGGTTAGGTTAGGTTAGGTTAGGTTAGGTTAGGTTAGGTTAGGTTAGGTTAGGTTAGGTTAGGTTAGGTTAGGTTAGGTTAGGTTAGGTTAGGTTAGGTTAGGTTAGGTTAGGTTAGGTTAGGTTAGGTTAGGTTAGGTTAGGTTAGGTTAGGTTAGGTTAGGTTAGGTTAGGTTAGGTTAGGTTAGGTTAGGTTAGGTTAGGTTAGGTTAGGTTAGGTTAGGTTAGGTTAGGTTAGGTTAGGTTAGGTTAGGTTAGGTTAGGTTAGGTTAGGTTAGGTTAGGTTAGGTTAGGTTAGGTTAGGTTAGGTTAGGTTAGGTTAGGTTAGGTTAGGTTAGGTTAGGTTAGGTTAGGTTAGGTTAGGTTAGGTTAGGTTAGGTTAGGTTAGGTTAGGTTAGGTTAGGTTAGGTTAGGTTAGGTTAGGTTAGGTTAGGTTAGGTTAGGTTAGGTTAGGTTAGGTTAGGTTAGGTTAGGTTAGGTTAGGTTAGGTTAGGTTAGGTTAGGTTAGGTTAGGTTAGGTTAGGTTAGGTTAGGTTAGGTTAGGTTAGGTTAGGTTAGGTTAGGTTAGGTTAGGTTAGGTTAGGTTAGGTTAGGTTAGGTTAGGTTAGGTTAGGTTAGGTTAGGTTAGGTTAGGTTAGGTTAGGTTAGGTTAGGTTAGGTTAGGTTAGGTTAGGTTAGGTTAGGTTAGGTTAGGTTAGGTTAGGTTAGGTTAGGTTAGGTTAGGTTAGGTTAGGTTAGGTTAGGTTAGGTTAGGTTAGGTTAGGTTAGGTTAGGTTAGGTTAGGTTAGGTTAGGTTAGGTTAGGTTAGGTTAGGTTAGGTTAGGTTAGGTTAGGTTAGGTTAGGTTAGGTTAGGTTAGGTTAGGTTAGGTTAGGTTAGGTTAGGTTAGGTTAGGTTAGGTTAGGTTAGGTTAGGTTAGGTTAGGTTAGGTTAGGTTAGGTTAGGTTAGGTTAGGTTAGGTTAGGTTAGGTTAGGTTAGGTTAGGTTAGGTTAGGTTAGGTTAGGTTAGGTTAGGTTAGGTTAGGTTAGGTTAGGTTAGGTTAGGTTAGGTTAGGTTAGGTTAGGTTAGGTTAGGTTAGGTTAGGTTAGGTTAGGTTAGGTTAGGTTAGGTTAGGTTAGGTTAGGTTAGGTTAGGTTAGGTTAGGTTAGGTTAGGTTAGGTTAGGTTAGGTTAGGTTAGGTTAGGTTAGGTTAGGTTAGGTTAGGTTAGGTTAGGTTAGGTTAGGTTAGGTTAGGTTAGGTTAGGTTAGGTTAGGTTAGGTTAGGTTAGGTTAGGTTAGGTTAGGTTAGGTTAGGTTAGGTTAGGTTAGGTTAGGTTAGGTTAGGTTAGGTTAGGTTAGGTTAGGTTAGGTTAGGTTAGGTTAGGTTAGGTTAGGTTAGGTTAGGTTAGGTTAGGTTAGGTTAGGTTAGGTTAGGTTAGGTTAGGTTAGGTTAGGTTAGGTTAGGTTAGGTTAGGTTAGGTTAGGTTAGGTTAGGTTAGGTTAGGTTAGGTTAGGTTAGGTTAGGTTAGGTTAGGTTAGGTTAGGTTAGGTTAGGTTAGGTTAGGTTAGGTTAGGTTAGGTTAGGTTAGGTTAGGTTAGGTTAGGTTAGGTTAGGTTAGGTTAGGTTAGGTTAGGTTAGGTTAGGTTAGGTTAGGTTAGGTTAGGTTAGGTTAGGTTAGGTTAGGTTAGGTTAGGTTAGGTTAGGTTAGGTTAGGTTAGGTTAGGTTAGGTTAGGTTAGGTTAGGTTAGGTTAGGTTAGGTTAGGTTAGGTTAGGTTAGGTTAGGTTAGGTTAGGTTAGGTTAGGTTAGGTTAGGTTAGGTTAGGTTAGGTTAGGTTAGGTTAGGTTAGGTTAGGTTAGGTTAGGTTAGGTTAGGTTAGGTTAGGTTAGGTTAGGTTAGGTTAGGTTAGGTTAGGTTAGGTTAGGTTAGGTTAGGTTAGGTTAGGTTAGGTTAGGTTAGGTTAGGTTAGGTTAGGTTAGGTTAGGTTAGGTTAGGTTAGGTTAGGTTAGGTTAGGTTAGGTTAGGTTAGGTTAGGTTAGGTTAGGTTAGGTTAGGTTAGGTTAGGTTAGGTTAGGTTAGGTTAGGTTAGGTTAGGTTAGGTTAGGTTAGGTTAGGTTAGGTTAGGTTAGGTTAGGTTAGGTTAGGTTAGGTTAGGTTAGGTTAGGTTAGGTTAGGTTAGGTTAGGTTAGGTTAGGTTAGGTTAGGTTAGGTTAGGTTAGGTTAGGTTAGGTTAGGTTAGGTTAGGTTAGGTTAGGTTAGGTTAGGTTAGGTTAGGTTAGGTTAGGTTAGGTTAGGTTAGGTTAGGTTAGGTTAGGTTAGGTTAGGTTAGGTTAGGTTAGGTTAGGTTAGGTTAGGTTAGGTTAGGTTAGGTTAGGTTAGGTTAGGTTAGGTTAGGTTAGGTTAGGTTAGGTTAGGTTAGGTTAGGTTAGGTTAGGTTAGGTTAGGTTAGGTTAGGTTAGGTTAGGTTAGGTTAGGTTAGGTTAGGTTAGGTTAGGTTAGGTTAGGTTAGGTTAGGTTAGGTTAGGTTAGGTTAGGTTAGGTTAGGTTAGGTTAGGTTAGGTTAGGTTAGGTTAGGTTAGGTTAGGTTAGGTTAGGTTAGGTTAGGTTAGGTTAGGTTAGGTTAGGTTAGGTTAGGTTAGGTTAGGTTAGGTTAGGTTAGGTTAGGTTAGGTTAGGTTAGGTTAGGTTAGGTTAGGTTAGGTTAGGTTAGGTTAGGTTAGGTTAGGTTAGGTTAGGTTAGGTTAGGTTAGGTTAGGTTAGGTTAGGTTAGGTTAGGTTAGGTTAGGTTAGGTTAGGTTAGGTTAGGTTAGGTTAGGTTAGGTTAGGTTAGGTTAGGTTAGGTTAGGTTAGGTTAGGTTAGGTTAGGTTAGGTTAGGTTAGGTTAGGTTAGGTTAGGTTAGGTTAGGTTAGGTTAGGTTAGGTTAGGTTAGGTTAGGTTAGGTTAGGTTAGGTTAGGTTAGGTTAGGTTAGGTTAGGTTAGGTTAGGTTAGGTTAGGTTAGGTTAGGTTAGGTTAGGTTAGGTTAGGTTAGGTTAGGTTAGGTTAGGTTAGGTTAGGTTAGGTTAGGTTAGGTTAGGTTAGGTTAGGTTAGGTTAGGTTAGGTTAGGTTAGGTTAGGTTAGGTTAGGTTAGGTTAGGTTAGGTTAGGTTAGGTTAGGTTAGGTTAGGTTAGGTTAGGTTAGGTTAGGTTAGGTTAGGTTAGGTTAGGTTAGGTTAGGTTAGGTTAGGTTAGGTTAGGTTAGGTTAGGTTAGGTTAGGTTAGGTTAGGTTAGGTTAGGTTAGGTTAGGTTAGGTTAGGTTAGGTTAGGTTAGGTTAGGTTAGGTTAGGTTAGGTTAGGTTAGGTTAGGTTAGGTTAGGTTAGGTTAGGTTAGGTTAGGTTAGGTTAGGTTAGGTTAGGTTAGGTTAGGTTAGGTTAGGTTAGGTTAGGTTAGGTTAGGTTAGGTTAGGTTAGGTTAGGTTAGGTTAGGTTAGGTTAGGTTAGGTTAGGTTAGGTTAGGTTAGGTTAGGTTAGGTTAGGTTAGGTTAGGTTAGGTTAGGTTAGGTTAGGTTAGGTTAGGTTAGGTTAGGTTAGGTTAGGTTAGGTTAGGTTAGGTTAGGTTAGGTTAGGTTAGGTTAGGTTAGGTTAGGTTAGGTTAGGTTAGGTTAGGTTAGGTTAGGTTAGGTTAGGTTAGGTTAGGTTAGGTTAGGTTAGGTTAGGTTAGGTTAGGTTAGGTTAGGTTAGGTTAGGTTAGGTTAGGTTAGGTTAGGTTAGGTTAGGTTAGGTTAGGTTAGGTTAGGTTAGGTTAGGTTAGGTTAGGTTAGGTTAGGTTAGGTTAGGTTAGGTTAGGTTAGGTTAGGTTAGGTTAGGTTAGGTTAGGTTAGGTTAGGTTAGGTTAGGTTAGGTTAGGTTAGGTTAGGTTAGGTTAGGTTAGGTTAGGTTAGGTTAGGTTAGGTTAGGTTAGGTTAGGTTAGGTTAGGTTAGGTTAGGTTAGGTTAGGTTAGGTTAGGTTAGGTTAGGTTAGGTTAGGTTAGGTTAGGTTAGGTTAGGTTAGGTTAGGTTAGGTTAGGTTAGGTTAGGTTAGGTTAGGTTAGGTTAGGTTAGGTTAGGTTAGGTTAGGTTAGGTTAGGTTAGGTTAGGTTAGGTTAGGTTAGGTTAGGTTAGGTTAGGTTAGGTTAGGTTAGGTTAGGTTAGGTTAGGTTAGGTTAGGTTAGGTTAGGTTAGGTTAGGTTAGGTTAGGTTAGGTTAGGTTAGGTTAGGTTAGGTTAGGTTAGGTTAGGTTAGGTTAGGTTAGGTTAGGTTAGGTTAGGTTAGGTTAGGTTAGGTTAGGTTAGGTTAGGTTAGGTTAGGTTAGGTTAGGTTAGGTTAGGTTAGGTTAGGTTAGGTTAGGTTAGGTTAGGTTAGGTTAGGTTAGGTTAGGTTAGGTTAGGTTAGGTTAGGTTAGGTTAGGTTAGGTTAGGTTAGGTTAGGTTAGGTTAGGTTAGGTTAGGTTAGGTTAGGTTAGGTTAGGTTAGGTTAGGTTAGGTTAGGTTAGGTTAGGTTAGGTTAGGTTAGGTTAGGTTAGGTTAGGTTAGGTTAGGTTAGGTTAGGTTAGGTTAGGTTAGGTTAGGTTAGGTTAGGTTAGGTTAGGTTAGGTTAGGTTAGGTTAGGTTAGGTTAGGTTAGGTTAGGTTAGGTTAGGTTAGGTTAGGTTAGGTTAGGTTAGGTTAGGTTAGGTTAGGTTAGGTTAGGTTAGGTTAGGTTAGGTTAGGTTAGGTTAGGTTAGGTTAGGTTAGGTTAGGTTAGGTTAGGTTAGGTTAGGTTAGGTTAGGTTAGGTTAGGTTAGGTTAGGTTAGGTTAGGTTAGGTTAGGTTAGGTTAGGTTAGGTTAGGTTAGGTTAGGTTAGGTTAGGTTAGGTTAGGTTAGGTTAGGTTAGGTTAGGTTAGGTTAGGTTAGGTTAGGTTAGGTTAGGTTAGGTTAGGTTAGGTTAGGTTAGGTTAGGTTAGGTTAGGTTAGGTTAGGTTAGGTTAGGTTAGGTTAGGTTAGGTTAGGTTAGGTTAGGTTAGGTTAGGTTAGGTTAGGTTAGGTTAGGTTAGGTTAGGTTAGGTTAGGTTAGGTTAGGTTAGGTTAGGTTAGGTTGGGTGATGGAAAAGAGGGATTTTGCTGAAATTTGGCTATTACGTGCAGGAAATTGAGTTGTTATTTTTGGTGTTGTTATTTCTCTGCTATCTCTAAATTTTCTATTCACTTTTAATTTTTTTTCTATATTTTCAAAAATACAGTTTTTTCGTTAGGCGTTTTTTCACTTTCAAAATTATTTTTTTCTATCTTCCTTCGTTTAGTTTTCTATTTTTCTTGACTCTAAAAATCGAGTGCGCTTTTTCCTTTTCGCCGCTTTTTGCCCCATATTTTTCGGACTTATAGTTCGGAAGATATTGGGGTTGAAAGTTTGTTCGTGGAGAAAAAGTGTAATCGCATTTGCAGTTTTCTTCTTTCTACGTTTTCTGTCTTAAAAATTCATATTTTAGTTTCTATTGTAAATACATTTTTTCTGTAAGATTATTTAGATTAAGCTAGTTGTAAGGAATCATTTGGCGTTCAATTTATAATTTTAGACTAAGTAGTGTAGGAGTTATTAATAATTTTGTAAATTGCTCGCGAGGTCGATCAGGCACCGCCGACTTTTTAAATAAGTTGGTTTTTGTCTTTTGAAGGCTATTATTTTTTTATGTGCATAGGTAGATGTTTAACTATCAAAGCCTTTACTTAGGCGTTGTTGGGGCTTTATAAATCCGTTTTCAGAAAGTTTCTAGCTTTCACTGGAACTGAATGAAAAATCGGCAAAGTGGCAAAAAATAACTTTGTCAAAGTCAGGTCAGTCTCACACTTGACCATAATTTTCATCAAAGTTGTTTTTTTTACGTTTTTAGTCGTTAGTCATGGCCAAAAACAAGGGAAAAGGTGGGAAGAAGGTTTCAAAGGAGGGGGTAAAAGAGGGAGATAAAGTTGAGCCGGGCAAACCTGACAAAAATGATCCCGTAGAGGAGTATGGCAGTTGTGATACATCCGTAAATGGCGAAAGTGAAACGGAGGATAACGCCCGAGGGTACATAGGGGTAGGGGATGACGCATCGGACTGGTCAGGTTTTTCTGCTGGAGGAGGACGATTCTGGCAACAAGTCCAAAGGGATCTAGATAATGATGAGACCTCTCCTGAGAATGAAGGCTCGAAGTCTCCAGAGAGGATGGAGAGTCAAGACGCTTCCATAAAGAGGGCCCACGAGGATAATGGTAGTGATGAGGAGGAATTCGGACCGGACCGAAAAATAACGACAGCCGGCAGAGGGCGCCCCAAGGGAGCTTATACTGGCCTGCATAAGGCTAAAGAGAAGCTCCAAGAAGCACAAAAGCCTGCATAAGGCTAAAGAGAAGCTCCAAGAAGCACAAAACTGGGAGGAAAGTATAAACGCCGACGTTCCCGTCAAACCGGCGCCAAGGAAGGCGAATCGAGCAAGGCGGGCTCTGTCACAGCCCGAGACTGGAGGTGCAGCCCTAAATCAGGCCACTGGAGACAAAATCAAGCAGAGTGCCCAGACTCTACTTACAGAGATTTCCAGGTGCGGAAATATTAAGGGCGACATAAGGGGAATTTTAAATAACATTTGTCGTGACCTCATGGAGCTTGGGGACACTTTTGAGGAAACGGAGGTGATCCGTGCATTGAGAGCGGACAACAAGCGCATGAGGGAACAGCTTGGGCAGTTCAAAGATGAGGTCAAAGCCTTGCGCACAGCGTTCGCGGAAAGGAAGGAAAATAGGAGAGCTGTTGAGGGTGTAAATATGACACATCTTCTCCAAGAGCTGGACACTATGATGGATGCCCGCCTTGGTAAATTTAAGAGGGACATGGACGTGTCACTAGGAGGAAGGATAAATGCTCATATGGAAAACATCAAGGACAGGCTTCTACCGGAACCTACTCTGCGGCCTCCATTGGCTGCAGATAAGAGAGCTGCATCTAAAGTAGCAGAATCAACAAAAAAGTTGTCGGAGCCCGAGAAGGGAACGGACCCAAAAACCAGGAATGAGGAACCTGAGCTAAGGAGAGTACCAAAAGTTCAGAAATCAGTGATTGCTCCGCGATCAGTCCCACGATCATCGCTGTCTCCAGCCGCGACCGCTTCGGCAACCCCGGGACCATCTCAGATGTCGTCGACTGCTCCCCTAGAACGGTCGGTGGAGAAGGAGACCTGGTCAGAAGTTGCTAAAGGCGGCAAGACAAAGAAGATGACAAAGCCGTCACCGCCGCAACCACTGACTGCGCCGGTCCCGCCCAAACGCACGGTAGTGCCCAAACTGGTGGTGCCAACATCAGCGGCAGTCGTGATAGCTTTAAAACCGGAGGCAGAGACCGACTACAAAACGGTGATGGCGAGAGCAACGACCCTCAAACTGGACGAGCTGGGGATTGAACATGTACGAGTTCGGAAGACCGCAACTGGGGCTCGCATCATTGAGATCCCAGGCACACAGAGTGGCCAGATAGCAGACGACATGGCCGAGAAACTCCGCACACTCATAGGTGATGTAGCTGACGTCACCAGGCCAGTAAAGAAGGCTGAGATACGGATCCATGGGTTCGACGAGTCGGTGACATCAGAGAAAATAAAGGCTGAAGTGGCTACTAAGGGCAAATGCCCAGAGGTGCAGGTGGAAGTGGGACGTGTGAGATGGGAGCGCAACGGGTCTGGTGCCGTAATTGTGAGGTGTCCGGTTGTAACGGCTAAGGCGGTAGTTGCAGCGGGACGCTTGTTGCTGGGCTGGTCGGCAGCGAAAGTTGAGGCAATGCAGGCCTTGCCTATGCGTTGCTATAGGTGCATGGGGACTGGCCACACCAGGGCAATGTGTCCGTCCCCAATCGATAGGAGCGGTTGCTGCTTCCGGTGCAGCAAGTCTGGCCACAGCGCCAAGGATTGCACGGCTACCGATCCGTGGTGTGCTGTGTGCAACCAGGCCAAACTGACAGCAAAACATGTCATGGGGGGACCATCGTGTACCCCTCCACATGTAAGAGGAAAGGAGACCCCCGTCCGGACCCCGACGACTCCTGCAAACAGCGGTGCACCTGAGGAGGGACGTAATATGGAACACTGATGCCAGTACAACCTACATCGCATTTCGAGGTATTGCAGTGCAACGCCAACCACTGCGCCCGCGCCCAGGATCTTTTGATCCAACACATGGCGGAGTGGGGCATCAGTGTTGCAGTTGTGGCGGAACCGCACTTTGTCTCTCCCCAACCCAATTGGGTAGGGGACACTAATGGCCTGGTGGCGATAGTTGTCCCGCCAATGGGTAATCACCCATCTATGAGTAGGTTGAGAACCGGCCCTGGATACGTGGCGGTCGATTGGGGGGGTATAGTGCTCATTGGTGTATACTTTTCACCCAATCGACCACTATTTGCTTTCGAGCAATTTTTGGAAGAGCTAGAAAGGGTCATTGGAGGGGCCGCACCGGCACCGGTCCTGCTGATGGGGGACCTCAACGCAAAATGCACCGAGTGGGGTTCACCCAGAACAGACACGAGAGGGGAGGTTCTGTGGGATTGGGTGGCTGGACTAGGACTCGAGGTCCTAAACCGGGGCACCAATCATACCTGCGTGCGCCAGCAGGGGGGGTCCATCGTGGATGTAACATTCGCGACCCCTGCCGTGGCGGTGCGCGCTTCAGATTGGCGCGTCCTGGGGGATGTAGAGACCCTCTCCGATCATCTTTACATCCGAATGAGGATCTCGAAGGCGAGGCAGATCCAGCCCCCGGTTGCTAACGAACGAGATGTAAGAGGCGCCTTCCGTAAATGGTGTCTTGGTAGTCTGGATCTGGATGCAGCTGATGAGGCCGCCATGATCGAAGCAAGGTGGGGCATCAAACCAGGACGTCTACAGGATGTGGAGGAGAGGGCCAGAGAGTTCCGAGAGGCACTGGTGGTTATCTGTGACGCGGGTATGAAAAGGGCGGGAAAGCCGTTGGCAAAAAAGCAGGTCTATTGGTGGACGGAGGAAGTGGCGACCCTCCGCCTCACTTGTAACAGGGCACGTAGGGAATACACCCGTTGTCGACGGCGAAGGCACACCCGGGAAGAGGAGGAGCTCCGGCACATGGCCTTAAAAGAAGCAAAAGAGGCCCTATGCGTAGCCATTGCCAAGGCTAAGGACACGGCTCATGATGAGTTCTTGGCTTCGCTGGATAGGGATCCATGGGGGCGGCCCTACAAGATCGTGCGCAACAAAATGCGAAACGGTCCCACCATGGATTCCCTAGAGCCGGAGCTCCTCACGCGAGTGGTAGAAGGTCTATTTCCGCCCGCTTCTGATGGCTTCATCCCGCCTGCCATGTCAGAACCACAGGAAGAGTCGGCGGAGCCGTTGGAGGTCGAGCCCATTACGGAGGCGGACGTAACGTGGGCGGTGCACCGCCTGAGGGCCTGCAAAAAGGCCCCAGGACCAGACGGTGTACCGGGCAAAATCCTGCCCATAGCTTTGAGCCATCTCGGGGACCGTTTGAGGGAACTCTTTAATGACTGCCTGAAGGCGGGGCGCTTTCCGGGATGTTGGAAGGAGGGGAAGCTGTGTCTACTCAGGAAGGAAAGCCGTCCAGTGGACTCCCCTTCTGGATGGAGGCCCATTGTTCTGCTTGACGAGACCGGGAAGATGCTGGAGCGAATTCTGGCTTCCCGGATCGTCAACCATCTGAATAGAACGGGCCCTAATGTTTCCGATCGCCAGTTCGGCTTTAGAACTGGCCTCTCAACTATGGATGCATTGGGTACCCTCAGAGGGTTCTGTGAGGAGGCGGAGGGGAAAGGGGAGGGGGTGGTAGCAGTGTCTCTGGACATTGCCAATGCATTTGGCTCCCTCCCCTACTCCGTTATAGGTGAGGCACTCAAATTCCATGAAGTGCCTCTCTATTTGAGGCGTATCGTGGAGCACTACCTCACGCAGCGAGTAGTGCTCTACGAAGAAAAAGGAGGACAAAGGAGGACGAGGCCCATGGCCTGCGGCGTGCCCCAGGGTTCCGTGCTAGGTCCCCTACTGTGGAACGTGGGGTATGACTGGGCAATCAGGGGGGTCCTCCTACCCCGGATGGCAGTCATTTGCTATGCAGATGACACGATGGTGGCTGTCCGGGGCGCCGCGATAGCAGAGGTATTACGAAGGGCTGAAGTGGCGGCAGAACTGATAATTACCCGGATTCGGCTGCTTGGTTTGAAAGTGTCACTCCCGAAGACCGAGGCTATTATCTTCGGGGGGAGGGGGTGGAGGCCGCCCGCCGCGGCTTCGATCAGGGTCGATGCGGAAGTGGTCCCAGTGAAACCGTTCATTAAGTACCTGGGTCTCACACTGGACTGTAGGTGGGATTTTGGCGAGCATTTCCGCCAACTTAGTCCCCGAATAGTAGCGGCGGCCTCTGCCCTGGGCCGACTATTGCCCAATGTGGGAGGCCCATCTGTGACCTGCCGCCGCTTATACGCTGGTGTCACTCGTAGCATGGCCCTGTATGGGGCCCCGATTTGGGTGGACAAACTGAGTGCGAAAAATAAGGCTTTGCTGCGAAGGCCGCAAAGAGTGGTAGCCCGACGAATCTGTAGGGCCTATGTCACGGTCGGATGGGCGGCGGCGTGTGCGTTAGCGGGTACCCCTCCATGGGAATTAGATGCAGAGAAGCTCGCTGAAGCACATAGGGAGCGGTTGAGGTGGAAAGCCACTGGGGAGTATCCCGCTCCCGAGGAGGTTAGGGAGGCTCGACGTCAGACGGAGCGGCGACTTAGAGATAGGTGGAAGAGTGACTTGGAGGACTCCCCCTATGGAGTACGTACGATAGGGGCACTCCTCGGGTCTTTAGACTCCTGGTTGGATAGGGCCCATGGAAAAATGGGGTTCAGGTTGGCGCAGGTGATGTCCGGACACGGGTGCTTCGGGCATTACCTGCACAAAATAGGACGAGAGGCGAACGCCACCTGCCACGAGTGCGGTGCCGAGGATGACACGGCCCAGCATACCTTAGAGGTATGCAATCACTGGGCCGAGGAGCGCCGCACCATGGTAGCGGCCATCAGAGTGAATGATCTCTCGCTACACAGCGTCGTGACAGCTATGCTGCGCCGCGACAGATCGTGGGACGCGGTGGCCACCTTCTGCGAAACTGTCATTTCAAAGAAGGAGGCTGCGGAGAGGGAGCGTGAGGATAACGAGGACGCGCTCCCACTTCGGCGCAGACGGAGGGGTCGAGGACGCGCACGGCTTGCTACCGCAGGCCGCGTCCTACCCCCGTAGGGCCGGTGGGTTGGGGACCCACAGCAGACGGCCCTAGACGTCTGAGGGTGGGGTCAAGCGTTTCTGACCTCACCCTCCATTGGCGCGGGTGTCCTGGCACAGAACAGCCAGGAACGCCGGGGGGCGTCACGGTGACATGTCAGCCATCCCATGACGCTCCCTTTAACAACAGCCAGGAACGCCGGGGGGCGTCACGGTGACATGTCAGCCATCCCATGACGCTCCCTTTAACGGCATAGCGGGAAACGCCGGTGTGTTTTTAGTGGGTATGCTCCTCCTGTCACCATCACTCGGATGGCGGCTGGAGGAGAGAGTCCCACATAACCCTCCAAATGGCCACCCCGGGCCGGAGGGTATGCGTAATGCATTTTCACACCGACAAAAAAAAAAAAAAAAAAAAAAAAAAAAAAAAAAAAAAAAAAAAAAAAGGTTAGGTTAGGTTAGGTTAGGTTAGGTTAGGTTAGGTTAGGTTAGGTTAGGTTAGGTTAGGTTAGGTTAGGTTAGGTTAGGTTAGGTTAGGTTAGGTTAGGTTAGGTTAGGTTAGGTTAGGTTAGGTTAGGTTAGGTTAGGTTAGGTTAGGTTAGGTTAGGTTAGGTTAGGTTAGGTTAGGTTAGGTTAGGTTAGGTTAGGTTAGGTTAGGTTAGGTTAGGTTAGGTTAGGTTAGGTTAGGTTAGGTTAGGTTAGGTTAGGTTAGGTTAGGTTAGGTTAGGTTAGGTTAGGTTAGGTTAGGTTAGGTTAGGTTAGGTTAGGTTAGGTTAGGTTAGGTTAGGTTAGGTTAGGTTAGGTTAGGTTAGGTTAGGTTAGGTTAGGTTAGGTTAGGTTAGGTTAGGTTAGGTTAGGTTAGGTTAGGTTAGGTTAGGTTAGGTTAGGTTAGGTTAGGTTAGGTTAGGTTAGGTTAGGTTAGGTTAGGTTAGGTTAGGTTAGGTTAGGTTAGGTTAGGTTAGGTTAGGTTAGGTTAGGTTAGGTTAGGTTAGGTTAGGTTAGGTTAGGTTAGGTTAGGTTAGGTTAGGTTAGGTTAGGTTAGGTTAGGTTAGGTTAGGTTAGGTTAGGTTAGGTTAGGTTAGGTTAGGTTAGGTTAGGTTAGGTTAGGTTAGGTTAGGTTAGGTTAGGTTAGGTTAGGTTAGGTTAGGTTAGGTTAGGTTAGGTTAGGTTAGGTTAGGTTAGGTTAGGTTAGGTTAGGTTAGGTTAGGTTAGGTTAGGTTAGGTTAGGTTAGGTTAGGTTAGGTTAGGTTAGGTTAGGTTAGGTTAGGTTAGGTTAGGTTAGGTTAGGTTAGGTTAGGTTAGGTTAGGTTAGGTTAGGTTAGGTTAGGTTAGGTTAGGTTAGGTTAGGTTAGGTTAGGTTAGGTTAGGTTAGGTTAGGTTAGGTTAGGTTAGGTTAGGTTAGGTTAGGTTAGGTTAGGTTAGGTTAGGTTAGGTTAGGTTAGGTTAGGTTAGGTTAGGTTAGGTTAGGTTAGGTTAGGTTAGGTTAGGTTAGGTTAGGTTAGGTTAGGTTAGGTTAGGTTAGGTTAGGTTAGGTTAGGTTAGGTTAGGTTAGGTTAGGTTAGGTTAGGTTAGGTTAGGTTAGGTTAGGTTAGGTTAGGTTAGGTTAGGTTAGGTTTTTTTTTTTTTTTTTTTTTTTTTTTTTTTTTTTTTTTTTTTTTTTTTTTTTTCAGGTTAGGTTAGGTTAGGTTAGGTTAGGTTAGGTTAGGTTAGGTTAGGTTAGGTTAGGTTAGGTTAGGTTAGGTTAGGTTAGGTTAGGTTAGGTTAGGTTAGGTTAGGTTAGGTTAGGTTAGGTTAGGTTAGGTTAGGTTAGGTTAGGTTAGGTTAGGTTAGGTTAGGTTAGGTTAGGTTAGGTTAGGTTAGGTTAGGTTTTTTTTTTTTATCGGTGGGACTTTGCATTTTCCACAGAACCCCGCTGGGAATACGGGCGAAACGTGGACTTTTGTCCAAAGCCACCGCAGAGGTGCGGTGGGCTTGATCTTAAGGGGAAGGAGTAAATGAGGGAAAGGAGTGGATTGTATGAAGGAAGAGGAAGGGGAACAAAGGGGGAAAGAGAGAGAGAGAAGGAGGACTTCAGGATGTATAAGGAAGGAGGGGGAAGGATGAGGTTGAAGGGTCTTTATTCTATTTTAATTTAAGGCAATATTTTTACAATAATCAGTTACATAGTTCTCATTATCATTAAAACTTATATCTCGAACCGGTAAGGTGGCGAACCAGCGAGGTGGCACACCAACGCGGTGGCGAACCGGCGAACCTGCGAGCCGGCGAACCGGCGAACCAGCGAGGTGGCGAACCGGCGAGGCGGCGTACCAACACAGTGGCGAACCGGCGTACTGGCGAGCCGGAGAGGCGAGGTGGTGTAGATGGCAGATGGCACAGGCGGTAAGGTGGCGCAGACGGCGTAGACGGCAAGACGGCAAGCCAGCGAGTGGCGAGCCGGCGAGATGGCGCGGCGCGATGGCGAGGTGGCGCAGCTCGGTGGCGCAGTGGCGAAGTCGCGCGGCATAGCTACAAGCCAACGAGTGGCAAGCTGGCGAAGCGGCGCGGCGCGGCGGCGAGGTGGCGCAGCACGGTGGCGCAGTGGCGAAGGCGCGCGACACAGCTACAAGCCGGCGAGTGGCGAGCTGGCGAAGCGGCGCGGCGCGTGGGCGAGGTGGCGCAGCACGGTGGCGCGGTGGCGAAGTGGCGAAGTGGCGCAGGCGGCGTAGATGGCGAAGATGGCGCAGACGGCGTAGACGGCAAGGTGGGGAGGCCATGTGGCGTGGGTGAGGTGAATGACACGGTGAGAGAGTAGGTGGCGAACATTATTGACCATAGTCAATACGGTTTCTGGTTCTATGACGCATGGACACCATTTTTGGACAGTACATTGATGTAGCGCTATGCTCGCTGTTGATTTGGTCTTCCGGTTTCTTTATGTTTTTATTTTGCGCATCACAGTTGTGGCATTTTAATTTTGTTTGGTCTTGTTGGTGTGGACAATCCTTGAAATTGTGGTTGGGGGAGGCGCAGTGAGAACATATTATGGTTTGAGCTTGGCAGTGTTTTCTAGTGTGTCCGTATTGCAGGCACTTGAAGCACTGCAGCAATGGGACGTACTCTTCCACATGCACGCGCTGGTGGTCGATGTTGACTTTATTGTATTTTATTAATGTTTTAAAAGTGTCTGGAGTGGTCATGAAGACGGCGTTGTATAGGCGATTATTTTTGTTGCTGCGTTTGAATTGGATTTAGGTTCTGATTTTGGTTGATGACTATATCAGTGAGCTCATTTGCCGATATATCTGCTGACACCCCCTTGAGTATGACCATAGGCCGAAGCGTTTTTGAGGCCTCCGCAGTAACTTCTGCGTTGATGTCATTGGTCTTGCTGAGAGCGATGTCGCGCTGTTCTGTTTTGTCGAATTCAACTCGGACCTTACCTTTCGAGATGAATTTGGTGGAGGCGGGAGCGAAATCCGTGTCTTTGAAAGTCACTGATTTCCTCCAGACATTGAGTGTATTAGCGGCGTCGCAGTCTGTCTTCTTAGAAGTTATCACTATAGCGGGTTTATGCGTGTGGTCTGTCAGTATTTGTTGGGGTTTAGATTTTGCAGCTATTTCGGAGTATGCGGGCTTGATTAGTTTTGTAGTTATGGTGGTGGAATTTGTTTGTAAGTTTTTAAATTCTTCACGGATTGTTTTTGTTATTACTTCTTTTATCACTTGGATTTGGATGCTACTAGAGTCTATACTGTTGATGTCATTGTTTTGGATTTGGATGGTACAGGTGTTGGAGTCCGAATGGTCCGTGTCAGTATCTG
>CAMTYY010000011.1:0-40000 GCA_947086415.1 Pammene aurita | reverse complement strand
ATCTCTTATTTGTATGATCGCTTTTTGGGCGCTATTTATTGTGGCATTTGTACTGCTCCGACACATAAGCTCATTAAGAGCAGACTTTGAGTCAGAAAATACAGTAGATTGTTCAAGGCCGAGAGTGACACTAAGTTGACAGGCTTGTTCTATTGCCAAACACTCGGCCTGGAAAACAGTGCAGCTACTATGTAGTTTATATTTCTTTACCGTTTCTCGGCCATCAGGATGATACACCACAACGGCAGCACCAACCGCTTCATCGTGCTTACTGCCGTCTGTGAATATCCTATTCATTTCCGCGGTATAATATGGATCCAGATCTTCTTGCGTGAACACTTCCTTAATCTCGATTTTCGTTCTCTTTGCAGGGTGCGGTAGCTCTACAACAGATACTCTCTTATCATATAGTATATCATCTGGTAGATACTTCGTGATTTTAGTGCGTTTTGTAGCTTCTGTCGATGCTACCTCTATGATTTTTAACGGTAGAGGTGTCAACCCAGCTAGTGCAATGGCGCCGATGGTTGGCAGTGTCCTAAATCCGTGGACAATTTTTATCGCGAAGCCACGTTGAAGCCTCAGTAGCACATCTTGTACTTTTTTGTAATTTATGGCCGTATGCCATATCTCTGCCCCGTATGTCACAATCGGTTCGATCACCTGTCTGTAAATTACTTTTACATTTTCGGAGTGAATACCCCATGTGGGTTTTATGAATATGCATAGTCTTTTAAAAATCTTTTGTGCTTTTTGTATTACATATTCGGTATGTTTAATAAATTTTAAGTGTTGATCTACAATTATGCCTAATAATTTAAACTGGTCGCTAAAGGTGATTGGTGTATTGTCCATTGTTATTTTAGCTGCTTTAGCTTTTGGTGTCGGCGTTATCATTTTTGTTTTGTGTGCCCCGAACTTTAGCTTATTATTTACCCCCCATTCATGTACATGTTCTAATATTTGATTAGTATTTTCTTCTAGTTGTTGTATATTATTTCCCGAGCAGATAAGTAGAATGTCATCAGCATACGCTTGCAGATGACACCCATTAGGTAAAGGATACTCTAGCAGTGCGTCCACAATCGTATTCCAGAAAATTGGTGCTAGGACGGAGCCTTGGACGCAACCCCGGGACTGTTTCTTCGAGTATGTAGCGTCCGCATAATTCAAGGTGATTTTCCGGTCTGTTAAGTAACTGCGAATTATATTATAAATATTTACAGGACATTGTACCGTTCTTAGTCGACTCAAGAGGGCGGGCCACCAGGCGTGATCGAATGCGCCCTCTATATCTAGGGAAATGGCAATAACTAGTTTATGTTCGGATTTATAGAATTTAATTAGATTTATTGCTTTACTGAGAGCATCGGTCGTCGAGCACTGCTCTTTAAACCCAAACTGTAGCTGACTGCAAACATTCTTAATACGCATAAAGTACGTGAGTCTTTTAGCGACAAGTTTCTCTAATACTTTCCCGAGTACGTTAATTAGCCCAATGGGTCTGTAGGCAGAGATGTCTTTGTAATTATCTTTACCAGGCTTAGGTATAGTCTTTATAAAAGCGACTTTCCAGCTGTTCGGAAAGTAGTTGATCTGTAGACATCTATTATATAGCTTGGTCATTTGTTCTGGGTAGGTGCTAATAACATGTTTGCAGATGTCAGCTGTAAGACAGTCTATTCCAGGAGCCCTTTTAGGACTCATACTATTTATTACCTCCACCAGTTCTTCAGTGGTGAATGGGGGTTCGTCAACTAAGTGATTGCCTTCTAGGTTGTAATTCATTTCTGTTTCATTTCTGATTTGTGAGTGATGTGAGGTGTCCAGGGTGGCAATGTCGTCAGGAAAGAACTTTGCTGTGAGTTTTTCGGCGGTATCCTGTATAGACTCGGTGTAGTTATTACCTTGAACTTTGAGAGTTGCTGGTGGTTGGGGCCGGGGAGTGTTTTTGAGAAGACGGTTAGTTACGCTCCATACGTCGTCCTTGCCCTGTTTATCACAGAAGTCTCGGAAGTGTTCAGTAGACGTGGTACGTATCTTTCGAGCGTATTCAGCCCTGGCTTCAGACAACTCATGCAGTATATTTGTAATGTCTTTTTTCCCGCGTTTTAGGTCTTGTAGCCTATGATGTAATCGGATTACGCCTTTTTTCATGTTGGTGAGTTCGTCTGTCCACCATGGGATTTTAACGTGTGAAGTTTTACGTTTGAATATTTTGTCACAGGTTTTTGTCACCGTCTTAGTCAAGTTTGTAATATAAGTGTCTATTCCGTCAGTGTCAATATCGTCAAAGTCAGTGTTTTCTAATTCGGTTTGCTCTACGTTTTCTTTTAATATTTTAATAAAGTCGTCCCATTTCACCCTTTCGGTATTATACTTAAAGGTTGATATGGATGTCTTTTTAGTTTTTTCTATATATAGATTAATTTGAAATTCAATAGCATGATGGTCCGAGGACGGCACAATCCCGTGGTTGACCTTCCAGTCAACGATGTTTCTTACAAAGCCAACTGACGTTATAGTGAGGTCCACTATCGATTGTCTGACTCGTCCATGAGTGATAGTTTCGAATGTTGCCTCATTCCCTACATTGCAGACAGCCAGGTCATTGGCAATCAGGAGGTCGTAGATATTTCTTCCCCTGTCGTTATTTTTAGTCGAACCCCACAAGGTGTGCCAACCATTCATATCTCCGCAAATAGTATGTTCAGCGTTTGGGAATTTCTTTAAAACTTGTTCCATTTGCGTTATTGTGTGAGCTGGATCCTCGCCAGGTTCGATATATACTGAGCTTATCAATAACTTTTTATTTCCAAGTGAAAGCTGGACGGTTGAGACGTTAGTAGTTGTAAGTTGAGTAATCCCAATGTAATTTCTTAGTTTTTTCCGAATTGCTATACAGGCCTTCGTTTTATTATTCATATTAGTATCAGAGTGTTGGTAAAGGTCGTATCCGTCTATATTACATAAAGTATTCCTGTTGCCGACACACGGCTCAGTGATGAACATGACGTCGTACTTATTTTGTCTAGCGCATTGCATGAGTTCGTGAGTTGCGTTGTATCCGCGACCTAGATTGCATTGAACGGCTGTGATGCAAGTTATTCTATTATTGTTGTTCGTTGGGACGCCCTTATCGGTAGCGAACTGACATCCTCGCTATACGGTTCCACTTGTCCCACTCGGGGCAATCCCAGCTATACGCTGTGTGACCGCTTTCGTTGCCTTTCGCATGACAGTTGGTACAGCACGGTGTTTCTGAGTTACTTGGGCAGTTGCGAGTGTCATGTGCCTCTGCACAGTATCCACAACGGATATTTGCAGTGCAGTTGGTGGCGCGATGGTTGAAGCCCATGCAATGGAAGCATTGCAGGACCGGTGGCTGGTCCACAGCGAGAACGGACTGGTAGCCGATCTTGAGTTTTTGTACGCACATTTTTTGATACAAGTCCGGACTAACTTCAACTACCACGTTTTTTGTGTGATTGTTGCGTCTTTTTGTACAGCGCACGTATTTTACGTGCCTACTCTCTGCGTCAACACCATCAATTATGCGCGGGTTTTGTTTTTGAATAGCATCAATTATCCGCTCGTTTGCGTAGTCGTTTATCACTCCTATAAGTTTTATCTGGGGATTGCGGAGTTGTGGGACCCCGACTGTGACCCCTGTGGTTTGATTTTTAATAGCGGAGCTGAGTTTTCTCCTGTCTGTTTCGCTCTCACAGTTTATAACAACTTTGTTGTTTCTTGTATGGCGGATGTGTTCAATGCCCACACCCAGCTCCACTATGTCGACTTTGTCTTGGACCTCTCTTATCACATCTTTACTTTCTTTTCGAGGGTCCAGTGACTCTAATATAACGGCGTAACTAGTGTCCGCAGTGTCTTTTTTCCTCGTTCTATCAGTGTCCCTCCGCTTCGTGTTGTTTGGAGCTGGTGTCGGGTTTTTCGTTCTGTTTTCCGCTATCGTCGCGGCTGGGCGAGCCTTCTTGCGCAACTTTCTGTCCCTATTTTTGTTCGTGACTTCGGTGTAGTCATCCCTCTCTTCATTTCCTACTTCTTCCTCCTCGGTCGACCTGGTGAGTGCCGCCACCACTAACTCATTTATGGCCTTTTGCTCATAAACAAGTTTGCTTATCTCAGTCTGTACTCCCTTTATGATGTCCGCTTTAAAATCATCAACCGGAGTCTTTGACTGAGGCACCTGCGTGTCCGCACCTCTGTCGGTTTGTGTGGATATGTCTCTAGTCACAGGTGGTGGTGATCTCATGTTGGCTGTGGCATCGACGGGAGCCGAGGCTGAGGCAGGGGTAGCATCGGCCAGGCGTTTAATGCTTAAAAGCTCACACTCCCTGCTGTATCTATGAGCGCATTCTAGTATTTCGTTTGCACATTTTGCAATTTCGCTTTTATTGAGTCTTGTCACGCTCTTATTTTGCGTTAAGTTGACGCGTATCCGCTCGATATTCTGTGTGATGATGGTCCGAAACCTTCCGCTAGAATTTCTTGTGCTAGGGCTGGCACCAGCACTGGCTACGGACTCATCGCTCATGAATAGCCGCTCCATTTCACAGGAAGAGTTGGCAATCTCTATTGTGTTCGGCGGCTCAGTATCTGTCGATGTGTCCGCACCCGATCCCGTAGCGGTCGATGCCGCCCGTGGGCCCGCTGGTTCCAGTGTTATTGTTGGCGTGGATGTATTCTCCGCAATGTCCTGTACGCATATTTTATTGCTATCTGTCACAGTGGTTTTATTCTGTATTGTAGAGGGTTCCGTATCTAAGTCGAGATCGATGAGTGGCTGCCCCTGCTCCGTTGTCACTCTCTTCTCACCCTCTGCTATCAGTTTTTGACAATTCTGGGCGGGTCGGGCCGCTTCAGACATTGGAGTAGGTGACTGTATATTGTTTGTGTCAATGGTATCCGGCATCATTACGTTGGCCGGTATCAATGACGACTCTATCGGACTCTGTGTCTGTGTAGCAGCTCCGCTGTGGTTGGCGCTATTGTTTTTACGCATTTTTTGGGGAGATGGAGGGGGTGTGCGGTACATTTTTGACGATTTAGAATGTAGCCGTGTTTAATAAAATTGAAAATAAAAGAAAATGAATTGCTCGGAAACTTAAACAAATTAATTTCAAACAACAAAAAAACAAAACTATGGTAGAGTCGATTTCTGAATGCCATTCAATAGCCCAGCCCGAGCCCTTTCCAACAAACCCAAACACGACCCAGGTATCTCTAAGGGTTCCGGAGCTATGGTCGTCCGAAAAATCCGGTATCTTGACCGGTTTCTGGTATCTGATTCGGTATCTGGCCGTAACTCCCGTTGTCCCGGTCCTAGAAAGTCGTGCTTCGGCTCGTTTTACTTGGCTCAACGTTCCCTACCTTCTGGGCCTATTTTCAGGCTGAAAAAGTTTTATTTCCTGAAAGGGCCTGAAAAGTCAGGGGTCGGACAGAGAAGGTGGTGCCAATACCCCCAGTCGAAACCCCGACTCGCTACGTCAACCGGTTGAGGAGTTATGGCGTTTTAAAGCAAATCCAAGATGGCGGCCGAACTGTCAAAGTGCTACTTTGACTGGAGTTATCTCCTCTTCCGGAGGTCGTAGAAAGTCCGGATTTTGGACCTATACATGTAATCCCACCTGCTCTATCTGTTGGCACTGGTTTCAGGGTCCTGAAATTTCAGGGCTCGGATCGGCCTGAAACCTGGATGACGTGATAGGTTGGCGGGCCCTGGTCACCAATTCGAAATCCGCCAGTCTCTACGTGCCGCAGTTGCCGAGATATGCGGACTTTAGTAAAAACAAGATGGCCGCCGAACTGTCAGATGGTGACTTTGAACACGGTTTTCTCGGCAACGTATGGTCGCAGAAGCTCCGGATTTTTTCCTTAATAGGTCGCCCGACCTCCTCTGTCTCTGTGACAGGGTTTTAAAGCTAAAAAATTTTTTGCGAGATATTTGCAAAAAAATTATCACAACCGGTAGAGGTTGGTCTGACTTATATAACGTTGAAAAGCTAAATTCTCTAAGTCAAATGGTTGCTGGGTTACGGCAATTTTAATTTTGATACCGAATTTTTAAAAATGGCGGAAATTCGGTTTCTGTCCAATTTTAAAGCTAGGACCGCCTGGTTTTGGGTTCGACAAGTCAGAATATAGTCTCTAAAGCTAATGCCGGTGGAAAATACCGATATTGTCTGTCACTTTTTGGACAATGTCTAAAAAACCTTGATATTTATATATCTTTGCAACCAGTTGACCCAAAAATACACAAAAAATACACAGTATGTAAAATATGCTAACCTATAAGTACACTACAGCAAAAAAGTAGAAAAGGATATTTATTACAAAAAAATTTTCAAAAAACAGTTTTTTCAGTTTTCCCCAAAAAATTTTGGGTTCCCGTCACTAAAAAAGTCTCTAATTTTGCAGGCACGTAGTCTTGCTTAGCGCGCACCCGTTTTTGATATAAAAATAGTATGGTCTGCCTGAAGTTTCTCCAATAAAATGTACTAAATTTCAACTTTTAATAGCTATTATTTCAGGAAATATAAGTCCAAAAATTTTTCCAAAAGTACCGTTAGACTTCGGGCGAAGTTCAGCTCCGATGTAGAGTCTTCAAATCAGCCGCACGCTGCTGGATCGTCGACCACGCCACCACGTGGTTTTTGTTTTTGTGGCCTTTGTGCTTCAGTGGTGCGTCGCCCGGAGTGCGCCGATGTGTAGGCGTGTAGAGCTCGGTGAGACGCTTCCAACGATGTATGACACGTGTCGGTGTCAGTGTTCAGTGAAGCAGTATTCGCCGTTTAACTTTCACTTAACCTCAAAACTTGAGGTTTTTCGGTGTTTCCGGTTTTCACTTATCACTGCCGGTTTTGCACTGCAATCCTTTTACTGGCACTTAACTTTCCGCGCACAACGACACTTGTTTGATGCAAATCGGATGAGAAAAACCCACTTTTTCGATTTTTTAACGGTGGAGCAACGTGGTTCTCCTTGCGTTCGGGGCGGCGGCCGGCCTGAGACTCGGTTAGGTTAGGTTAGGTTAGGTTAGGTTAGGTTAGGTTAGGTTAGGTTAGGTTAGGTTAGGTTAGGTTAGGTTAGGTTTTTTTTTTTTTTTTTTATTGGTGGGACTTTGCATTGTCCACAGAACCCCGCTGGGGATACGGGCGAAACGTGGACATTTTGTCCAAAGCCACCGCAGAGGTGCGGTGGGCTTGATCTTAAGGGGAAGGAATAAATGAGGGAATGGAGAGGATTGCATGAAAGAAGAGGAAGGGGAACGAAGTGAGAAAGAGAGAGAGAGAAGGAGGACTTAAGGATGTATAAGGAAGGAAGGGGAAGGATGAGGTTAAGGAGTATTTATTCTGTTTTAAATATTAGTTATACAAGTACAATCTTTTTTACAATGTCTATCAGTTACTCAATATTGATCAGTTATACAGTTACAGTATTTGTGTTTGTCAGTTATATATATAAATATCAGTGTCATAGTATTTATCGGTTGCACATTATAATCAGTTTTATAGCTTTACACTGTATTTGAGCTTATAAGTTATTCATTTTAGACAGTTATTATATTTATCGGTTACTTCGGTATTTATCAGTTACACGATTTTATTCATATTATTTATTTATTATATAGTTTACATTGTAATTGTACATTATCATAGTTATTATTTTAAAGTATGCGCGATCAGTCGACGGGCCGTCGCTACACCCCATTGCAGTGCTGCATTGTGCAAATAGACACCGCAAAAGCGCGCTGCCGTGGCGGCCCGTCGACTGACTAAAGTGAAGGCGCATATTTAGTAGTAAAGTATTTACAAATCAGTTAAGAATTATAATATTATGCAGGTTCTTATAGCTAAATCCTTATATATATTAAAGGAAACATACAATTTTTTTTTTTTTTATTAATTTTTATAATTTTTTTTTAATTATTATTATTATTATTATTATATATATATATATATATATATATATATATATATATATTTTTTTTTTTTTTTTTTTTTTTTTTAAAGTATGCACGGTCAGTCGCCGGGCCGTCGCCGTAGCCCATTGCAGTGCGGTGCATGGATGCACTGCGCAAGTGTACACCGCACGGGCGCACCGCCGCAGCGGCCCGTCGACCGACTATCTCACTGAAGTGAAGTGAAGGCGCATATTATTTACTTATACTTATATACTTACTAAAGTATTTACATATTAGTACGAATTTACACTGTTCTTAAGTTTGTTAGTTATACATATTTTATTCAGTTATTCTAATTCACAATATATTTTTGTGCTTACAACTTAATAATTTCTCACACTTGTTCTATTTATTAGTTACATAGTATTTATCAATTATACGATTTTATTTATTTATTTATATAGTTTACATAGTAATTGTGCATAAACATAGTTATAGCAATCTTTTAAAGTATGCGCGATCAATCGCCGGGCCGTCGCTACGGCTCATTACAATGCGGAGCATAGATGCACTGCGCAAATAGACACCGCAAAACCGCAAAAGCGCGCTGCCATAGCGGCGGCCCACCGACTGACTAATGTGAAGGCGTATAAGTATTTACAAATCAATTATAATATTATGTAGGTTCTTATAGCTAAATCTTATATCTAAATTCTTATATCTTATAAGAAAAACATATACATTTTCGTATTTACAAGGTCATTTTTCTAACCTAGGTTCAGCGTGGAAGCTGCTAGCCAGCGAGATGAGTGACCGGTGCCATCTGGTGGGATTTGTAAGCCGGCGAGGTGGCGAGGATGAACTGAGTGTACTGGCGAAGTGGCGAGGGTGAGGTCAACGAACCGGCGAGCCGGCGAGAGAGTTGATGATGATTAACTGGCGTAGAGTGAGGTCGATGAACTGGCTAAGCGGCGAGGCGGCGTGCTGGCGAGGACGAATTGGATGCACCGGCGGAGTGGCGAGGGTGAAGTGGCGAAGAGCAGGATAATGAGCTGGCGAGGTGGCGAGCCTACGTGAAGGTGAGGGCTCGGCTGTTGAGCTTATGAAGTGGCTAGAGTGATTATGATGAGATGAAATGTAGCTGTTGATTTGGTTTGTTTCATATTGTACGATGTATTGGTCAAGGGGTAAGCCGACGGTTATCGAAGACGAACCAAATGTACCTCCCTTTTGGTTATATACTTAGGTAGGTTAGTTCCGATGTGCTGGCGAAGTGGCGAGGGTGAGGTCAATGAACTGGCGAGGTGGCGAGCATGTATGTTGGCAAAATGAGCTGAGTGAACTGGCGAAGTGGCGAGGGTAAGGTGGCGAAGAGTGAGGTCAATGAACTGGCGAGGTGGCGAGGGTGAAGTGGCGAAGAGTGTGAGGTCATTGATCTGGCATAGTGGCGAAGTAGCAGAATATCAGTCAGAGTAGTTTAACTTGTGAAACTAGTGAAGCCGGTATGCAGGGAGGCCAGTCATATAAAAAAGGACCATGTGAGCAGTCATGGTGATAAGTGTAGGGCTGATATTTCAGTAAGTGGCGAAGTGGCGAAGAGCCGGATAGCGAGCCGGCGAGGCGGCGAGTCTGCGTGAAGATGAGGGCTCAGCTGACGAGCCTATGAGGTGGCCAGGGTGATGATGATGAGATGAGATGTAACATTTGATTTGGTTTGGCTTCACACTGTTTGATGTATTGACCAAGAGGCAAACCAGCGGCCATCGAAAACATACTAAATGCACTATCGTGCACTGGCGAAGCGACGAAGTGACAGGCGGATCAATTTTTATTTCTATTTCTTAATTATTCCAGTGAAGATGGCCTCCAGCCACGTTTCGTTGACGTTGGTGGCCATTTTTACAAGCCAGACTGGGGGGGCACCCTCTGTGGGCAGTATTTTTTCATTGGTGTTTCAGTTATGTAGCTTCCATATTGTTTAAGTGCTTGTTTCGCTTTTGCTGAGTTTATCCCTTTGTGTACGGTATTTAAATGTCTGTTTATATGTCCACTTTTTGTAAAGTATCCACATAGCGTGCATTGTTTGGGTTTTTTGTATGTGATTGCTTTCTTTTTTGTTATGGTTTCTGCAGTTATATTTTCTGTAGCATTGGGGTTGATAGCATTAGTGGTGTTTATAGTTATATTATTGTTTTCAGTGTTGGTTTCATCTTCGGTCTCCATTTCTTCAGCTATGTTGGTTTGTGTGATATGTTCGTTATTAATAGGGGGTGTCAGCGTGGGTATAGGGGGGTTCTCACTCTGTTTTCTTGACTTTCTGTTACCAGATGTCATTGATGTGTTGGATGCCGAACTGGATGTGGTTGAGCTTGTGCTAGAGCTAGAGCTGGAGTTGGTACTGGAACTGGAGCTGGAACTGGATTCAGGCCTGTTGGGTATATTTAACATGTGGGAAGCATCATTAGGTGTGGTAATTGTAGGTGGTATGTTTAGTTGGAATGAGGTGGTTGCTTTGTAGGTGTCGAAGTTGATGTTATTGTCGTTATCCTCCTGGCGCAGTTGTTGATGTTGTTGATGGTAGTATCCTTTTATTCCTTTTGATGTTATATATATGGTTTTTGATGTAGTGATTATATCCCCTATCGTTGTTGCTGTCTCAGTTGTTGTTGTTGTTTCTTGGTCTACATTCGGAGTGGTGATGGATGGTAGGGTGTTTTCGTAACAAGTGTTGCAGTTGCTGGTTGTTGATGAAAATGGCAGAGGTGACAGTGGTGGTAGTAGTGGCGATAAAGATGGTAGTCGTTGCGATTGTGATGGCGCGTTATTATCGTCATCATTGTTGTTATTATTTGCATTGTTGCGTTCATTGTTCTCATCATGGTCATTACGGAGATAGTGTGTTATGGGCATATATTCATAATGCCAGTTATCATTGTCGTAGTTATTTTTGTTATTGTTACTAGTTGATGGGTTAGGTGTAAGGTCTATAGGGAGTATTGTAGTATTTTGTGCTCCTTCTTCTATTAGATTCATGTTTTGATTATATTCTTCCTCCAGATCTGTTTGCATTATCTGGTCTAGTATGTATGGTTGATTTTTTCCGTTGTTAATATTAGTAGCATTTGTTGCAATTGTTGTCTTATTGGGCAAGGATGGCGAATGGAATGGTGGTGGTGATGATGTTGTTGGTGGTAGGGGTGGTGGGGATGAGTTCATCATTTGATTGACGTAATCCACGCCTATGGAAAGGTCCAGCGGCTCATAGTTTGGAAGAGGTGGGGATATGTTCATCATTTGGTCGACATAGTCCACGCCCATGGAAAGGTCCAGCGGCTCATAGTTTGGAAGAGGTGGAGGAGGTGTCTGTAAACCAGGTATGTTCACTAAGGTAGTTGGAGGAGGAGGGCAGATGTTAGTTGAGGCTTGAGATTGTGTATTAACCAGTTGTGTATTATTGTTATCATTATTATTGTTACTGCTATTACAATTACACGTGTTTATACACGCAAGGAGAGCATCTCTCAATTCGTCAATGAGCCTGCTTTGTATCTGTAGGGCTTTTGCAAGGTGTTGTTTTATGTTTTCTAACTCCTTACAGCAGTCTTCACAGACCATTTTGTTTATTTTATTATTTTATTTTATTATATTAAATTATTTTATTATATTTAGTTATTTAGTTATTTGTCCAATTAAAAGATTATTGCCTTAGGCTGTTGAATTTATATGATTATATAGTAGAGGGGTAGTTATTATTTTAGTGTTGAAATAGTGGGGAGTTTAAATTGGGTTATTTGTTTATTGATTTTTTTTTATTAATTTCTATTTTACGAGTTATATGTGAATGTGTTAATAACTATATCTCAATATCTAATGGGGTTATGTGAGTGTGGATAACATCAAAAATTGTGTCTAGTTTAGTACGAGATTAGTGCAAAAAAAAGTTATTTTCCAAGTGAGTTTAGTCAGTTTAATTATTGTTTTTTCCCCTTTGTTTGTTTAGTTAGGTAGGTTAAGCCCGAAGTGCCGGCGAGGTGGCGAAGTGGCGAAGGTGGCGAGGGTGAGGTAAATATCTTTATGTTGTTTTTATTATTATTTTATTTAGAGCATGAGATGTTTTACTCTATTTCTATTGTTTTATATGGTTTTTATACCATTATAATTTTTTTTTTTTTTTAAATTTAATTGAGTTTTTGTTCGTGTTACTATGAATTATTTATTTATTTAGTTAGGAGATTTGAGTTATAGGGTTGTAGGGTTGGTAATTTATCATGTTTAGTTAACGGAAAGGTATTATTGTTTTTTGGTGTTGAGGGCAAGCAGAGATTTGGACGGGTTATTTATTTATTGATTGAATTTTATTGGAATTATATGAAAAAGTGATATTATGGATATCACGATATTCAAAGAGGTTAATAGAATACGGGTGTCTTTAAAAAATTTATTAGTGTTAGAGCTAGAGTTGTGCCAAAGATAGCTATTATCGGCGTTTATTTAGTCAGTTAATTATTGTATTTTCCCCTTTAGTTTATTTACTTAGGTAGGCTAGGTCCGAATGTGCTGGCGAGGTGGCGAAGGTGGCGAAGGTGAGGTGAATGAACTGGTAGAAAAAAAAAAAAAAAAAACTATAGGTAGTGTTCTGGCGAGGGTGAGGTGAAAAGCCTATTGTAATTAATATTATTATTTTATTATATTATATTATATTGTGTATGTGGTGTTTTACACATTTTATTGTTTAAGCGTTCCAAGTTACATGTTATTTGCGAGCTGAGTGAACTGGCGAAGTGGCGAAGGTAAGGTGGCGAAGAGTGAGGTCAATGAACTGGCGAAGTGGCGAAGGTAAAGTGGCGAAGAGTATGAGGTCATTAATCTGGCGTAGTGGCGAAGTAGCAGAGTTTCAGTAGAGTAGTTTATCTTTTCAGACTAGTGAAGCCAGTATGCAGGGTGCAGGGGGGCCAGTCATGTTATAATTATTATTTTTTAAATTTAATTGAGTTTTTGTTCGTGTTACTATGAATTATTTATTTATTTAGTTAGGAGATTTGAGTTATAGGGTTGTAGGGTTGGTAATTTATCGTGTTTAGTTAACGGAAAGGTATTATTGTTTTTTGGTGTTGAGGGCAAGCAGAGATTTGGACGGGTTATTTATTTATTGATTGATTGAATTTTATTGGAATTATATGAAAAAGTGATATTAAAAATATCACGATATTCAAAGAGGTTAATAGAATACGGGTGTCTTTAAAAAATTTATTAGTGTTAGAGCTAGAGTTGTGCCAAAGATAGCTATTATCGGCGTTTATTTAGTCAGTTAATTATTGTATTTTCCCCTTTAGTTTATTTACTTAGGTAGGCTAGGTCCGAATGTGCTGGCGAGGTGGCGAAGGTGGCGAAGGTGAGGTGAATGAACTGGTAGAAAAAAAAAAAAAAAAAAAAAAAAAACTATAGGTAGTGTTCTGGCGAGGGTGAGGTGAAAAGCCTATTGTAATTAATATTATTATTTTATTATATTATATTTTATTGTGTATGTGGTGTTTTACACATTTTATTGTTTAAGCGTTCCAAGTTACATGTTATTTGCGAGCTGAGTGAACTGGCGAAGTGGCGAAGGTAAGGTGGCGAAGAGTGAGGTCAATGAACTGGCGAAGTGGCGAAGGTAAAGTGGCGAAGAGTATGAGGTCATTAATCCGGCGTAGTGGCGAAGTAGCAGAGTTTCAGTAGAGTAGTTTATCTTTTCAAACTAGTATAGCCAGTATGAAGGGTGCAGGGGGGCCAGTCATGTATAAAGGACCATGTAAGCAATTATGGTGATTGGTGTAGGGCTGATATCAGTGGAGTGGCGAAGTAGCGAAGTGGCGGCGAGGTGGCGAGGGTGGGGTGAACGAACCGGTGTGAGTACAAATGGCGGTGAGCTGGTTAGGCCGGGGTGAATGAACTAGCCGAAGTAGCGGCGAGGCGACCAGCGTGCAGGACGGTGAGGTTAGGTATATATATATATATAAATATATAGGAATTATCGAGAATTTGAGCTATTTTGGTTGTGGTAATAGGGAGAGGAGGGAGGGAGGGAGGGAAGGGGGAAGAGGTTGGAGTAGGGGTTATTGTGTTGTTAATATTAATAGTGATTATGGGGAGGGGTGGGGATGAAGGAGGGTATGGGTATGCTTGTAGTAGGTGTTTAAACGCAGACTGTTATTTGCTGTTGGTAGTAGGTCTACGTGTCGTTGAATTTCTTAAGGGTATTTACTATGTTGTTTACATGTATTTTAAACGACTCAAGAGTAGCTTCCTTTTTTGTAATTTCTTCCAAATTATATGGTTGTAATTTCATTATGTAACAGATTATTTCATGATTTTCACGGGTTTTATTGTATCGGGGACACTGTTCCAACAGATGTTTCATTGTTTGCGGTGTGTTGTTATCACAGGGGCATTCATTGGTGTCGATGATGTGGTGCCTTTTAAGGTAGGTTTTATTATATCCGTGTCCTGTTAGTATTTGCGTTATTTGGAACGTAAGATTGATTTGACTTCTAATCGTGTTGATTTTTTCCCGTGTGGGTAACCACTGTTTAAGGTGTGAACCAGTTGTACACTCTTGATAGTCACTATCTTGTTTTTGAAGTGTGTCTTTGCGTAATTTCTTTTTGTGGTAGGATAGGGGGAATTTAGCATAATCTGGTGCTCGATGTAGTGAGGCAGCAAGTTTAGCTGTCATGTCGGCTTCCTCATTGCCCATGAAGCCAGCGTGTGCTTTTATCCAGCAAAACTGTATGTCTTGTCCATGTTGTCGCATTTTAACTATTGTTTTATGGGTTTTGTTGATAATAGCGTTGGTGCTATTTCTATTAGTCAGTTCGATTAGTGCAGCTTTAGAGTCAGAGAAGATAGTTATTTGCATAAGTCTTAGTGTATAGCACATTTTGCATGCTTCGAGGATGGCCAGACTTTCAGCCTGGAAGACAGTGCAGCTGGCATGGAGTTTAATCTTTTTTGTGTGTCTTCGGCCATCAGGGTAATGTATCACAATGGCTGCACCGACCATCTCGTCATGTTTGCTGCCATCCGTATATACTCGATGCATTTCAGCAGTATAATATGGTATTAAGTCGTTGGAATTGTTGATATCTGTAAATTCAATTATTGGGCGCAAAGTGGGGTGGAGTAAGTCTGTTATTGGTATCCTTTTATCGTAAGGTATATCATTGGGTAGGTATTTTGTGACTAGGTTTCTTTTGACCCTTTCAATTGATTCTACTTCTTGCACTTTATAGGGCAGTGAGATGAGTCCAGCGAGTGTGATGGATGGAATTGTTGGTAGTGTGCGAAATCCGTGAATAATTTTTATAGCAAAAACTCGTTGTAGTCTGAGTAGGGAGGTGTATACTTTTTTGTATTTAGTTGCTGACCCCCAGATTTCAGCTGCGTAGGTAATTATTGGCTCAATTACTTGTCTGTATATGGTATTTATGTTTTCAGATTGTACCCCCCATGTTGGTTTCACGAATATGCATAGTCGTTTGTAGATGTTTTGTGCTTTCTTAATGATGTATTCTGAGTGTTGAATGAATTTTAAATGTTGATCTACTATGACTCCCAGTAGTTTGAAATGCTGACTGAATGGGATATTTATCCCATTCATGTAGATTTTTGCCGCTTTGGCTTTGCAGGTATACGCAATCATCTTAGTTTTTTGTGGGCCAAACGCCAGTTTGTTATCTACGCCCCATTGGAACACTCTCTGTAGTAAACTATTGGCGTTATTTTCCAGTTCTTGAATATCATTTCCCGAACAGATTAGCAATAGGTCGTCAGCGTATGCCTGTAGATAATTTCCATCAATTAGTTCTTGTTCCAGTAGGGTGTCGACGACTGTATTCCAGAAAACAGGTCCAAGCACAGAGCCCTGTATACACCCATGGGTTTGTGCTTTGGTGACAGTTGCATCGGAGTAGTTTAAAGTAATTTTTCGGTTGGTAAGGTAATTACATATTATTTGAAGAATATTGTTTGGGCAATTTATATCAGATAGTCGTTTGATTAACGTCGGCCACCATGCATTATCAAACGCGCCAGCAATGTCTAGCGATATGGCTATTACTAATTTTTTGTTATCCTTGCATTGTTTTAGTTTACAAATTGCATTATTGAGAGCGTCAGTGGTGGATCTTTGCTCTCTAAACCCATACTGTTTGCTGCTGCAAGAGTCGTTGATTTGCATATAGTAGACAAGCCGTGTAGATATGAGCTTTTCAAGTACTTTTCCGAGAACATTTATCAGCCCAATGGGTCGGTATGCCGATATTTCTTTATAGTTCGTTTTGTTGGGCTTAGGAATGGTTCTAATATACGCCACTTTCCAAGGAGTGGGGAAGTAATTAAGTGTCAAGCATCGGTTATAAATATTTGTAGTGATGTCAGGGTAGCATTCTATGAAGCATTTACAGATGTCAGCGGTAAGATGGTCGATGCCCGGGGCCTTCTTAGGGTTCATATATTTTATTGTTTCTAATATTTCCTGTGTTGTGAATAGTGGTTCGTTATTATTGTTGTTGTAATGGTTATTTATAATGTGTTCGTTTACCGTTTCTCTGATTTGTTTGTGGTATGGGGTATCGAAAGCAAATACGTCATCCGGGAAGAACTTATCGGCTAGTTTCTCTGCAGTATCTAGGGTGGATGTAGTGTAGCAGTTATTATCCATTTTGAGAGTTGCAGGTGGCTGGGGTTGTGGTGTGTGCTTCAGAAGTCGGTTTGTGACCGACCATACGTCATCTCTGCCCTGACGGCTACAGAAATCTCTAAAATGGTCTGCCGAGGTTTTCCTGATCTTGCAAGCGTATGCTGTTTTTGCTTCTCGGAGTTCTTGCAGTATATTAGTGATGTCTTTTTTGCCTTTCTTAAGATCCTGCAGTCTGTGGTGTATTAGAATTACATTCTTTTTCATATTGGTCAGTTCGTCCGTCCACCAAATGATTTTAGGATGGGGTCTTTTGAGAGTTAGTGTGGAGTCGCATGTTTTTATAATTATGTTAGTAATGTTGTTTATATACTTATCAAGTCCGTTAGGATCAAGTTCTTCCGGTTTTATAACTAGTATGTTGCTGGCTTCTATGTTTTCTTTTAGTTTATTTGAGAAGTCTTCCCAGACCGATCTATCTGTGTGGTATTTGTATGTTGATGTGGATTTACTCTTGTTACTTCTAATTTGGTCTGTTGTGAATTTGAACTCTATTGCGTGATGGTCGGAGGATGGAATAATTTCCTCGTTGACTCTCCAGTCGAGTATTTTGTTCGCAGTTCGTGGTGTGGCGAAGGTGAGATCAATGATTGAAGTTCTTATTTGGTTGTGGGTGACTGTTTCGAAAGTGGGATGTAGCCCTATGTTGCAGTTTATTAAGTCGGAGTTGATGGTTAAATCGTATATATCCCTTCCTCTTTCGTTATTTGTTTGGGATCCCCAGCTGGTGTGCCAACCGTTAAAATCACCGCATATGATGAGTTGTCGGTGTGGATGCATATGTAAAAATTGCTCGAGATGTGTTATTGTATTTATGGGATCTTCGTTGGGTTCAATATATATGGATATAACAGTAAGTTTTTGGTTGTTTGCTATACTGAGTTCAACTGCCGTAAAGTTAGTTGTATCTAGTTGGGTGAGTCCAATATACCCTTGGAGTTTTTTCCTTATGGCAATGCATGCTTTCGTTCTTGGATTTTTGTCATCACTGTACTGGTATATGTCATACCCTTCAATGTTGTTAACGGTATTTTTATTTTTGCATATGTACGGTTCTGTTATGCAGATTATGTCATTATTGTTTTCTCTTATGTACTGTAGCAGCTCTTGCATGGCATTGTGTCCTCTACCAAGGTTGCACTGGATTACTGTAATTTGTTTGGATGTTCTGTTGTTGTTATCTGTAGGGAGGCCCTTAGCAGTACAGTATTGGTATTCTTGCTATCTGATCCCATTTTTTCCATTCTGGGCATTGACGGCTAAATGCGGTATGGTTGTGTTCTTTGTTTAGTTCTCGGCAGTTATTGCATATGGGGGTTGTGTATTCTTTAGGGCACATTCGAGTGTTGTGTGCTTCAGCGCAGAATCCGCATATATTAATATTGGATGTACAATTGACAGTATGGTGGCCAAAATCGGAGCACTTGTAGCACTGTGTAATTGGTGATTGGTCCACCGCAAGGACCGATTGGTATCCCACTCTTATTTTTCGTTGTTGTAGTATATTTCTGTATATTTGTGGGCTCACTTCGATGATGACGTTTTTGACTAGATCATTGCGCCCTTCGGTGTTTCGTATGTATTTTATGTTAGGTTTTCTTGTTTCAGTTTCTGTACAATCTATGATTTTTGAGTTTTGTTTTGTTATAGCTTCGATTATTCTTTCGTTGGCGTTGCAGTTGATGACTCCAAGCAGTCTAATACTGGGATAGCGTAATTCAGGTGTTTTAACAATTACTCCTGTGGTCTGTTCTTTTATGGCAGCGCTCAGGGTGCGTCTATCGTTCTCCGAGTCGCAGCCGATAACTACTTTGTTGTATTTGGTATGCCTTATACTTTTTATTCCTACACCCATCCCTATCGGGTCTACTTTCTGTTGTATTTCAGTAAAGGCGTCTACACTTCCTTTTCGGGGGTCCGTAGGTTCTAAGATAACAGCGTAGCTAGTGTTCTTGTTTTGGATTAGTGGGGTGCTGTTGTTTGTTATTCTGGGTTTTGGATAGTTTCTACCTCTTTTGTTGTTGTTGTTATTTGACACTGTTGCAGGGTTTGCAGTTCTGTTAGTTTCGCTCGTTTTATTTGTTTCTTGATAAGCTCGCCTCCTCTTTTCCCTTTTGCTTATGACTTCAGTAAAGCCATTTTCACTGTCATTAGTTATCTCATTATTATGTTCCTCGCTGTTCTGGTTGCTTTGGAACTGGTCTGGATTTATATTCTGGTATGAGCCCTGCATCAGGCTCGCAAGGCGGGACTCAATCTTCACGCTTATATCTCTTTGCTCCTGTGCAAGCTTCTCTACCTCCTTTCTAACTCCTTGTATTATGTTTTCAGTCAATCCTTCGACAGGAGTTTTTGGTTGATGTGCGTCTTCGGCATTTGTTTGTATTGCTTGCCTGGCTTGCGCAGAAGGCGGAATACTGTCTTCGATGAGGGCATTCTTGTCCCCTGCGCTGCATGGTTGTATGCATTTTATTTTATCTATTGCCTCGATGATTCTTTGCGATGCTTTAACAATGGAGCTTTTGTTTCCTTTTGTTACGCTTTTGCCCTCTTGTACTTTCCTCTCGATGAAAAGTGCAAGTCTATTTATCTCATGGTAAAACGATTCTGTATCGGTGATTTTTATAGCCTGCCCATCACTGTCCTCCTCTTGGGTCGCAGGGATCTGGATTTTTGTATTTTTCCTTACCTTGGCTGTGCTGCTAGATGGTAATGTCAAATCTGGGTTTTGGGTTTGTGGTAGCGTAGGCGAATTTTGTTCCTCACATACCGGTGGGGGCTCATTGCCGTCTTCCACTGCATGTTCCTGTCTCCTCTCGCTGACGAGGTTTAGGTTTGCACTGCCATTTGCTGTGCCGGTCTGGTCGTTTATTTGTACAGCTGTTTCTATTACTGCATCAGGGGTATTAATATTATCCCCTTGTCTGCATTCTGTAAGGTTTTCTCCCGATTTGCGGGGTGATGCAGGTGGTGTGCGAACCTCATTTAGCGATATGTAATTATTTAAATAGAGCAATTACTTACTACAGTTTGATGTAAGCAAGCATAAGTATCCAAAGAGTGCTGGCGAAGTGGCGAGGTGGCGTAGCAGCTGTCAATGAAGTGGCGAGGTGACGCGGCGCAACGGCGAAGTGGCGAAGGCTCCCGGTGGCGAGGGAGCACGGAGCAGTTACAGGCCAGCAATTTGCGAGCTGGCGAAGGGACGCGGCGCAGTGGCGAGGTTGCGCGGCGAACTGGCGAGAAGTCGCGACGCGGTGGCGAGGTCGCGCGGCACAGCTACAAACCTGTGAGTGGCGAGCTGGCGAAGTGACGCGGCGCGGTGGCGAAGGCGCGCGGCACAGCTGCAAGCCAACGAGTGGCGAGCTGGCGAGGTGGCGCGGCGCGGTGGCGAAGGCGCGCGGCACGGTGGCGAAGCAGCGCGGCGCCGCTGGCGAGGTGGCGCAGTGGCGCAGTGGCGAAGTGGCGCGGCGCGGTGGCGAGGTCGCGCGGCACAGCTACAAACCTGTGAGCGGCGAGCTGGCGAAGTGACGCGGCGCGGTGGCGAAGGCGCGCGGCACAGCTGCAAGCCAACGAGTGGCGAGCTGGCGAGGTGGCGCGGCGCGGTGGCGAAGGCGCGCGGCACAGCTACAAGCCAGCGAGTGGCGAGCTGGCGAGATGGCGCGGCGCGGTGGCGAGGGCGCGCGGCACAGCTACAAGCCAGCGAGTGGCGAGCTGGCGAGGCAGCGCGGCGCGGCGGCGAAGTGGCGCAGCACGGTGGCGAAGCAGCGCGGCGCCGCTGGCGAAGGTGGCGCAGTGGCGCAGTGGCGAAGTGGCGCAGGCGGCGTAGATGGCGTAGATGGCGCAGATGGCGTAGATGGCGAAGCTACTCGCAGCCATGGACGCGTGCGCTCTTCGCCACCGACCAGGCACGACTGACGGTTAGGTTAGGTTAGGTTAGGTTAGGTTAGGTTAGGTTAGGTTAGGTTGAGGTTTAAATTTTGTGGGCGAATAGAGGTAGATTGGTGAAAATTGGAGTTTAGATACAGAAAACTGAGAGCTATTTTTTGGTGTGTTCTTTTCTTTGCTGTCTCTTAATTTTCCATTCACTTTTAATCTTTTTCTAATTTTCTTACAAACACAATTTTTTCGTTTAGGCGTTTTCACTTTTAAAAAAATTATTTTAGTACTTTCTCCCACCTTTTCTCTAATATTTTTCTCCACCAAAAATCGAGCAGGCTTTTCTCTTTCAGACGCTTTTAGCCCCATATTTTTCCGACTTCGCAGTCGGAAGATATTGGGGTTCAAAGTTCGAACATTGAGAAAAAGTCTCTTCGCATTTGCGGTTTTCTCTTTTCGGCGTTTTCTTCTTAAAAAAATCATATCTTCTTTTGTGTTGTAAATATTTTTTTTCCGTTTGTATGTTTAGATTAGGCTAGTTGTGGGAATTCAAACTTGGTTTGAATTATAATTTTAAAGTTATTAGTTTAGGAGATATTAATTTTTTTGTTGGTTGCTATTCGTGTTCATCAGGCACCGCCGACTTTTCATATAAGTTGGTTTTGAGGATATTTTTTGTTATAATTTTGAAATCCCTAAAGATAGGTGATTGCTTAGTAGCTCATTAAATAGAGGTCAGTTGGGGCGATTTTTGAACGTTTTCAAAATTCTTCTAGCTCTTCTGTGGAATGAATGAAAAATCGACGAAGTGACCAAAAATAACATTGTAAACGTCAATTTTGTTAAGGTCAGGTTCGCGCTTGACCGAAATTTTTTTGGCAAAGTTAGGTTTGCAGTTTCTCGTCATAATGGACTCGGTTGGGTCCATGTCTGACTGGCCGAGGGTACTTTTGAGTAGAATGGAGGGTCAGGGGAACTTGAGTCCCACGTTTAAGGTGGTAAATTTGTCGGATTCATCTGACTCAGAGGGGGAAGGACCGAATAAAGCCGATTTGTTACTGGTGGAGAGGGAGTCTGCTAAGGGCAGAGGAAAGCGTGCCATTGGTGTCCAGGACACGGAGGGACCAGGCAGCAGTGCCAAAAAGACGGCCTTCACCAAGAAGGTCCCACAGGCGCCGAAGGCTCCGGCAACAGCCAAGCGTTGCTTCATGCCTGATGTGGATGACGATTTCGTGAGGAACTTGGATGAGGCAGTTGAGAATGGCCTCCCAAAGGAGAGGCAAGGAGAGCCAGTAATGGAGGAGATTTTTGAGGGGATCCGCTCGGCTACCGACATTGTGCGAGCTGAAATTAAAAAATCTGGTAATCTTAGTGGGAAGGTAATGGGGAGGATATATACTGCTCTCCGGGATATTACACAGCAGGTGGCGGACCTAGAGGGGCGCACGGAAGATCAGGAGCTGCGCGCTCTCCGCGCAAACAATAAAAGGATGAAGGAACAGTTGGCCCACCTCGAAACGGAGACAAAAGCGCTGAGGAAAGCCTTCTCCGAGAGGAGGGTGGAGCCTCAGTTGGGGTCCATGGAAGGCCAACTACCGGCGCTCATTAAAAGCGCATTGGAAGAGATGAAAGAGGACCTTAGGAGGGAGATTATCATTAGTGCGGGCGAAATGATGAACGCTCGCCTTGATGTCATAAGGGAGCGTCTTCCTCCTGAGCCCATCATCCGCCCCCCACTGGCGGTGGACCGAAGGGCAGCGGAATTGAAAGCCCAAGTGGCGGAGAAGTCAGTGGCACGTGTGCCGGAGTCACTGGAGGTTCTTGCGCCTGCACGTGCGCATGCCGCCCGTAAGGCGCAGAGCAAACCTAAGCCGATGCCTGCGCCCGGACGGTCGGTGCGACTAGATTCAGCTCCGTCGTCTCCACCGCGGCTATCTATGTCGCAGCCGCTTCCCCAAAAGGAGGGAGAAATGTGGAAGACGGTAGAGAGCAAGAAGGCCAAAAATAAGGCCAAAAAGACGGTGACAGCTGCATCTCAGCCCTTGTCAAATGCTGCACCAAGGGCTGTACCGAGGGCTGCACCAACGCCAAAGCCACGGAGTCGCGGATTAGTGCTTCCCTCAACGGCCGGCATTGTGGTAGCATTGAAGCCGGGGTCTGAAGCGACATACGCTTCAATCTTGTCAAAGGCGACGTCATCTTTCGGCCTCGCAGAAGTGGGGCTCGATCATGTTAGGGTTCGCAAAACCGCTGATGGGGCTCGAATTTTCGAGGTCCCAAATACGGACAACGGCATGGCAGCAGAATGCTTGCGCGAAAAGTTGGAGAGCCTCATCGGTGATGAGGCTAGAGTTTACAGGCCCGTAAAACTAGCTGGCCTTAGAGTATCGGGACTTATAGAGTCAGTAACTGTCGAGGCAGTGGCGGCGGCAATTGCCACTAAGGGTGGTTGTGGTTTGGAGGAGGTGAAGGTTGGCTCAATTCGGGTCGCCTACAATGGAACCGGGTCAACTCTTGTGAGGTGCCCGATTGTTGCGGCGAAAAAGGTGTGCGAGGGTGGTAAAATTGTCATTGGTTGGTCCAGCGCGACGGTCCAGGTCCTGGATATGGCTCCGTTCCGGTGCTACAAATGCATGGGAACGGGACACACCAGGGCCACGTGCCCGTCAGAAATAGAGAGGGGGAACCTTTGCTTCCGCTGTAGCAAACCAGGCCATAGGGCGGCGACTTGTGTGGAAGCTCCCTTCTGTGCGGTTTGCCATCACAGCAAACGTCCAGCGGGACACATAATGGGGGGCATAGCGTGCAACCCCCCACAAATAAGAGGGAAACAAGGCCCCGCCCGGACCCAGGGGCAGACTAATAGAGGTGCCGAACAGGCTGATGAGGAACTTAACATGGATCTCTAATGCCAGTACGCCCATTGGAGATTCTACAAACCAATGCGAACCACTCCGCCCGCGCTCAAGACCTCATAATGCAGGTAATGGCGGAGTGGGGCGTCACCGTGGTGGCGGTCGCAGAGCCATGGTGTGTCCCTCCTCAGCCCAATTGGGCAGGGTCGGCCAATGGAGATGTGGCCTTAGTAGTGCCGGCCATCGGGGACTTCCCTCCCCTGGTGGCTTTGGAGAAGGGACCAGGCTATGTAGCGGCCAAATGGGAAAGTATGGTGTTAATTGGCACATACTTCTCCCCCAACCGGCCGCTCATAGCCTTTGAGAGGCACCTCGACAACTTGGCGAGGGTGCTGAGGAGGGTCGCACCAAAACCAGTGCTATTAATGGGGGACCTCAACGCCAAGAGCGCGGCTTGGGGCTCCCCCATTACAGATGTAAAAGGGGCATTGCTGAGGGATTGGGCGGTGGCAATGGGGCTTGCCATCGTCAATAGAGGGCACGCCAACACCTGTGTGCGAGGGCAGGGGGGGTCCATCGTCGATGTAACGTTGGCAACCCCTGAAATCGCCGATAGAATTGGCGACTGGAGTGTCCTGGAGGAGGTAGAGACCCTCTCCGATCACATGTATATTCGAATGAGGGTCTCCCCATCGCGGGTGGCGCCGCCGCCTGTACTGGCCAGGCACCGAACGGGAGGCGGATTCCCAAGGTGGTCACTGGCCAGCCTAGATATAGAGATGGCCGAAGAGGTGGCGCTAATCGAGGCCTGGTGTGTGGCCCCGCCGGATTTGAGGGCGGAAGAACGGGCAGTTCGCCTTCGCACGTCGCTGACGAGAGTGTGCGACGCGTCGATGAGGAGAGCGAGGCGACTGCCCGGAAAAACGCAGGTTTACTGGTGGACAGAGGAAATTGCTGCCCTCCGCACGATAGCGAATGCGGCAAGAAGGCAGTACACGCGATGCCGGCGCCGGCGACACATCGCCGAAGAGGAGGAGGTGCTGCTGGGGAATTTGAGAGCAGCTAAAGAGGCCCTTATGCTGGCGATAACAAAGAGGAAAGATGAAGCCCGCGAGGAGTTCATCTGCACGCTGGATAGGGACCCATGGGGGCGACCGTATAAAATAGTGCGGAACAAAATGAAAAACGCTCCCCCCATGGAGTCACTTGAGCCGGAACTCCTTGCGAGGATAGTAGAGGGCCTCTTCCCAGCGGCGCCAGATTTCGCACCTCCAGTGATGGCTGTCCCAATGGAGAACCAGGAGGGTATCGGCGAAGTTCCGGATGTTACAGATGGGGAGATCATGGGGGCAGTCATCCGCCTCAGATCTTGTAAGAAGGCCCCAGGCCCAGATGGAGTCCCAGGAAAAGTAATTCCTGTGGCAATGAAGCATCTAGGTCTTCAGTTGAGGAAAATTTTCGATGACTGCCTCAAGGAGAGGGTATTCCCAAAAATTTGGAAAGAGGGTAGGCTGTGCCTGTTGCGTAAGGAGGGTCGACCAGCAGACTCTCCTTCAGGATACCGCCCCATTGTCCTCCTGGATGAAGTTGGGAAAATGCTCGAGCGAATAATATCTCGACGCATTACCAAACACCTGGAGGGCACGGGCCCGAATATAAGCGAGAGGCAGTTCGGGTTCCGAGTGGGGCGGTCAACGATTGACGCAATAGGCACATTGAAAGAGTTTGCTGATTCAGCTAAAGCAGAGGGTGAGGGGGCCATAGCGGTATCACTTGATATCGCTAACGCTTTCGGCTCCCTCCCATATGAGGTCATCAGGGAGGCACTCAAATACCATAATGTGCCTCCCTATTTGAGGGATATTGTGGGACACTACCTCACGGATAGGGTAGTGCTCTACGAAGGAGCGGCGGGTCGCCAGGAAAGGAGGATGGAGTGCGGAGTTCCACAGGGGTCGGTTTTGGGACCCCTGCTTTGGAACATCGGTTTCGACTGGGCGATCCGCGGGGCTCAACTCCCCCAAATGGTCACCATCTGCTATGCAGATGATACAATGGTGGCCGTAAGGGGGAGGGAGTACACGGAGACGATGAGGAGAGCCGCAGTTGCGACGGAAGTTACGATTCGGAGAATCAGTCTTCTGGGGTTGAAGGTGTCAATGGACAAAACAGACGCTGTGGTGTTCGGAGGAAGGGGCTGGCACCTGCGGGCCGACGAGACCATCCCTGTAGGGGGTGAGGCGATCCAGGTCAAGGCCCATATAAAATACTTGGGCCTAATCCTGGACCGAAAGTGGGATTTCGGGGAGCATTTTAAACAACTGGCTCCCCGACTCGTCGGTGCTGCGGCGGCGTTAGGCCGCCTTCTTCCAAATGTGGGAGGCCCTGGAGCCCCGTGTCGGCGCCTCTTTTCAAATGTCATCAGAAGTATGGCGACATATGGGGCGCCGATTTGGGCAGGGAGGCTTTCGGAGAAGACGAAGGCCCTCCTCCGAAGACCACAGCGGGTGATAGCCCAGAGGATATGTAGAAGTTTCCGAACGGTTTCGTTTGCGGCTGCCTGCGCTCTCGCCGGTACCCTGCCGTGGGAATTAGACGCCAGGTTGCTGGCAGATAGATATAGAGTGAGAGTGGAGGCCAGAACAAAGGAGGATGAACGCCTGGCCCCACGGGAGGTAGCCGCGAGACGAAGAGCGGCAGTTGAGAGGGAAAGAGATAGGTGGAAAGGAATACTAGAGGAGTCCCCCTATGGTACTGAGACAATAGGGGCACTCCTCCCATCGTTTGAGGGTTGGCTCGTGAGGAAGAAGGGCACTTTAGACTACAGGCTGGTACAGGTAATGACTGGGCATGGCTGTTTTGGTCATTACCTGTACCGAATAGGGCGGGAGCCAACACAAAGCTGTCACCACTGTGACTGTGAGGACGACACGGCCCGGCACACAGTAGAGGAATGTCCAAGCTGGGTCGTAGAGCGTGCTAACCTGAGAGCTATTTTGAGGACAGACGACCTCTCGTTGCATAATTTAGTGTCCCGTATGCTAAGCAGCGAGAGGTTGTGGAAGGCTGTCGTAGATTTCTGCGACAAAGTCATGTCGCAGAAGGAGGAAGCGGAGCGAGTGCGCGAAGACAGTGCCGATGCGCACCCGCTCCGGCGCAGACGGGTGGGGAGAAGGCGGTTGCAGTATATCAACCGCCTACTCCCCCAGTAGGGCCGGTGGGATGGAGACCCACAACTTAAAGCCTTACACGTCTGGGGGAGGGGTCGCTGCGTTGCCGACCCTCCCCTCCTTTGGCGCGAGGGTGCGCCCGGTGTAAGCCGGGGCAGCCGGGGGGACGTACTGGTAGAATAAATATGATCCCAGGGCGTCCCCCGATAACGGCAGAGCGGGTAACGCCGGTGTGTTTTTAGTGGGTATGCTCCTCCCGTCACCATCACTAGGATGGCGGCCGGAGGAGAGAGTCCCACATAACCCTCCAAATGGCCTCCCCGGGCCGGAGGGTATGCGTAATGCATTTTCACACCGTCAAAAAAAAAAAAAAAAAAAGGTTAGGTTAGGTTGAGGTTTAAATTTTGTGGGCGAATAGAGGTAGATTGGTGAAAATTGGAGTTTAGATACAGAAAACTGAGAGCTATTTTTTGGTGTGTTCTTTTCTTTGCTGTCTCTTAATTTTCCATTCACTTTTAATCTTTTTCTAATTTTCTTACAAACACAATTTTTTCGTTTAGGCGTTTTCACTTTTAAAAAAATTATTTTAGTACTTTCTCCCACCTTTTCTCTAATATTTTTCTCCACCAAAAATCGAGCAGGCTTTTCTCTTTCAGACGCTTTTAGCCCCATATTTTTCCGACTTCGCAGTCGGAAGATATTGGGGTTCAAAGTTCGAACATTGAGAAAAAGTCTCTTCGCATTTGCGGTTTTCTCTTTTCGGCGTTTTCTTCTTAAAAAAATCATATCTTCTTTTGTGTTGTAAATATTTTTTTTCCGTTTGTATGTTTAGATTAGGCTAGTTGTGGGAATTCAAACTTGGTTTGAATTATAATTTTAAAGTTATTAGTTTAGGAGATATTAATTTTTTTGTTGGTTGCTATTCGTGTTCATCAGGCACCGCCGACTTTTCATATAAGTTGGTTTTGAGGATATTTTTTGTTATAATTTTGAAATCCCTAAAGATAGGTGATTGCTTAGTAGCTCATTAAATAGAGGTCAGTTGGGGCGATTTTTGAACGTTTTCAAAATTCTTCTAGCTCTTCTGTGGAATGAATGAAAAATCGACGAAGTGACCAAAAATAACATTGTAAACGTCAATTTTGTTAAGGTCAGGTTCGCGCTTGACCGAAATTTTTTTGGCAAAGTTAGGTTTGCAGTTTCTCGTCATAATGGACTCGGTTGGGTCCATGTCTGACTGGCCGAGGGTACTTTTGAGTAGAATGGAGGGTCAGGGGAACTTGAGTCCCACGTTTAAGGTGGTAAATTTGTCGGATTCATCTGACTCAGAGGGGGAAGGACCGAATAAAGCCGATTTGTTACTGGTGGAGAGGGAGTCTGCTAAGGGCAGAGGAAAGCGTGCCATTGGTGTCCAGGACACGGAGGGACCAGGCAGCAGTGCCAAAAAGACGGCCTTCACCAAGAAGGTCCCACAGGCGCCGAAGGCTCCGGCAACAGCCAAGCGTTGCTTCATGCCTGATGTGGATGACGATTTCGTGAGGAACTTGGATGAGGCAGTTGAGAATGGCCTCCCAAAGGAGAGGCAAGGAGAGCCAGTAATGGAGGAGATTTTTGAGGGGATCCGCTCGGCTACCGACATTGTGCGAGCTGAAATTAAAAAATCTGGTAATCTTAGTGGGAAGGTAATGGGGAGGATATATACTGCTCTCCGGGATATTACACAGCAGGTGGCGGACCTAGAGGGGCGCACGGAAGATCAGGAGCTGCGCGCTCTCCGCGCAAACAATAAAAGGATGAAGGAACAGTTGGCCCACCTCGAAACGGAGACAAAAGCGCTGAGGAAAGCCTTCTCCGAGAGGAGGGTGGAGCCTCAGTTGGGGTCCATGGAAGGCCAACTACCGGCGCTCATTAAAAGCGCATTGGAAGAGATGAAAGAGGACCTTAGGAGGGAGATTATCATTAGTGCGGGCGAAATGATGAACGCTCGCCTTGATGTCATAAGGGAGCGTCTTCCTCCTGAGCCCATCATCCGCCCCCCACTGGCGGTGGACCGAAGGGCAGCGGAATTGAAAGCCCAAGTGGCGGAGAAGTCAGTGGCACGTGTGCCGGAGTCACTGGAGGTTCTTGCGCCTGCACGTGCGCATGCCGCCCGTAAGGCGCAGAGCAAACCTAAGCCGATGCCTGCGCCCGGACGGTCGGTGCGACTAGATTCAGCTCCGTCGTCTCCACCGCGGCTATCTATGTCGCAGCCGCTTCCCCAAAAGGAGGGAGAAATGTGGAAGACGGTAGAGAGCAAGAAGGCCAAAAATAAGGCCAAAAAGACGGTGACAGCTGCATCTCAGCCCTTGTCAAATGCTGCACCAAGGGCTGTACCGAGGGCTGCACCAACGCCAAAGCCACGGAGTCGCGGATTAGTGCTTCCCTCAACGGCCGGCATTGTGGTAGCATTGAAGCCGGGGTCTGAAGCGACATACGCTTCAATCTTGTCAAAGGCGACGTCATCTTTCGGCCTCGCAGAAGTGGGGCTCGATCATGTTAGGGTTCGCAAAACCGCTGATGGGGCTCGAATTTTCGAGGTCCCAAATACGGACAACGGCATGGCAGCAGAATGCTTGCGCGAAAAGTTGGAGAGCCTCATCGGTGATGAGGCTAGAGTTTACAGGCCCGTAAAACTAGCTGGCCTTAGAGTATCGGGACTTATAGAGTCAGTAACTGTCGAGGCAGTGGCGGCGGCAATTGCCACTAAGGGTGGTTGTGGTTTGGAGGAGGTGAAGGTTGGCTCAATTCGGGTCGCCTACAATGGAACCGGGTCAACTCTTGTGAGGTGCCCGATTGTTGCGGCGAAAAAGGTGTGCGAGGGTGGTAAAATTGTCATTGGTTGGTCCAGCGCGACGGTCCAGGTCCTGGATATGGCTCCGTTCCGGTGCTACAAATGCATGGGAACGGGACACACCAGGGCCACGTGCCCGTCAGAAATAGAGAGGGGGAACCTTTGCTTCCGCTGTAGCAAACCAGGCCATAGGGCGGCGACTTGTGTGGAAGCTCCCTTCTGTGCGGTTTGCCATCACAGCAAACGTCCAGCGGGACACATAATGGGGGGCATAGCGTGCAACCCCCCACAAATAAGAGGGAAACAAGGCCCCGCCCGGACCCAGGGGCAGACTAATAGAGGTGCCGAACAGGCTGATGAGGAACTTAACATGGATCTCTAATGCCAGTACGCCCATTGGAGATTCTACAAACCAATGCGAACCACTCCGCCCGCGCTCAAGACCTCATAATGCAGGTAATGGCGGAGTGGGGCGTCACCGTGGTGGCGGTCGCAGAGCCATGGTGTGTCCCTCCTCAGCCCAATTGGGCAGGGTCGGCCAATGGAGATGTGGCCTTAGTAGTGCCGGCCATCGGGGACTTCCCTCCCCTGGTGGCTTTGGAGAAGGGACCAGGCTATGTAGCGGCCAAATGGGAAAGTATGGTGTTAATTGGCACATACTTCTCCCCCAACCGGCCGCTCATAGCCTTTGAGAGGCACCTCGACAACTTGGCGAGGGTGCTGAGGAGGGTCGCACCAAAACCAGTGCTATTAATGGGGGACCTCAACGCCAAGAGCGCGGCTTGGGGCTCCCCCATTACAGATGTAAAAGGGGCATTGCTGAGGGATTGGGCGGTGGCAATGGGGCTTGCCATCGTCAATAGAGGGCACGCCAACACCTGTGTGCGAGGGCAGGGGGGGTCCATCGTCGATGTAACGTTGGCAACCCCTGAAATCGCCGATAGAATTGGCGACTGGAGTGTCCTGGAGGAGGTAGAGACCCTCTCCGATCACATGTATATTCGAATGAGGGTCTCCCCATCGCGGGTGGCGCCGCCGCCTGTACTGGCCAGGCACCGAACGGGAGGCGGATTCCCAAGGTGGTCACTGGCCAGCCTAGATATAGAGATGGCCGAAGAGGTGGCGCTAATCGAAGCCTGGTGTGTGGCCCCGCCGGATTTGAGGGCGGAAGAACGGGCAGTTCGCCTTCGCACGTCGCTGACGAGAGTGTGCGACGCGTCGATGAGGAGAGCGAGGCGACTGCCCGGAAAAACGCAGGTTTACTGGTGGACAGAGGAAATTGCTGCCCTCCGCACGATAGCGAATGCGGCAAGAAGGCAGTACACGCGATGCCGGCGCCGGCGACACATCGCCGAAGAGGAGGAGGTGCTGCTGGGGAATTTGAGAGCAGCTAAAGAGGCCCTTATGCTGGCGATAACAAAGAGGAAAGATGAAGCCCGCGAGGAGTTCATCTGCACGCTGGATAGGGACCCATGGGGGCGACCGTATAAAATAGTGCGGAACAAAATGAAAAACGCTCCCCCCATGGAGTCACTTGAGCCGGAACTCCTTGCGAGGATAGTAGAGGGCCTCTTCCCAGCGGCGCCAGATTTCGCACCTCCAGTGATGGCTGTCCCAATGGAGAACCAGGAGGGTATCGGCGAAGTTCCGGATGTTACAGATGGGGAGATCATGGGGGCAGTCATCCGCCTCAGATCTTGTAAGAAGGCCCCAGGCCCAGATGGAGTCCCAGGAAAAGTAATTCCTGTGGCAATGAAGCATCTAGGTCTTCAGTTGAGGAAAATTTTCGATGACTGCCTCAAGGAGAGGGTATTCCCAAAAATTTGGAAAGAGGGTAGGCTGTGCCTGTTGCGTAAGGAGGGTCGACCAGCAGACTCTCCTTCAGGATACCGCCCCATTGTCCTCCTGGATGAAGTTGGGAAAATGCTCGAGCGAATAATATCTCGACGCATTACCAAACACCTGGAGGGCACGGGCCCGAATATAAGCGAGAGGCAGTTCGGGTTCCGAGTGGGGCGGTCAACGATTGACGCAATAGGCACATTGAAAGAGTTTGCTGATTCAGCTAAAGCAGAGGGTGAGGGGGCCATAGCGGTATCACTTGATATCGCTAACGCTTTCGGCTCCCTCCCATATGAGGTCATCAGGGAGGCACTCAAATACCATAATGTGCCTCCCTATTTGAGGGATATTGTGGGACACTACCTCACGGATAGGGTAGTGCTCTACGAAGGAGCGGCGGGTCGCCAGGAAAGGAGGATGGAGTGCGGAGTTCCACAGGGGTCGGTTTTGGGACCCCTGCTTTGGAACATCGGTTTCGACTGGGCGATCCGCGGGGCTCAACTCCCCCAAATGGTCACCATCTGCTATGCAGATGATACAATGGTGGCCGTAAGGGGGAGGGAGTACACGGAGACGATGAGGAGAGCCGCAGTTGCGACGGAAGTTACGATTCGGAGAATCAGTCTTCTGGGGTTGAAGGTGTCAATGGACAAAACAGACGCTGTGGTGTTCGGAGGAAGGGGCTGGCACCTGCGGGCCGACGAGACCATCCCTGTAGGGGGTGAGGCGATCCAGGTCAAGGCCCATATAAAATACTTGGGCCTAATCCTGGACCGAAAGTGGGATTTCGGGGAGCATTTTAAACAACTGGCTCCCCGACTCGTCGGTGCTGCGGCGGCGTTAGGCCGCCTTCTTCCAAATGTGGGAGGCCCTGGAGCCCCGTGTCGGCGCCTCTTTTCAAATGTCATCAGAAGTATGGCGACATATGGGGCGCCGATTTGGGCAGGGAGGCTTTCGGAGAAGACGAAGGCCCTCCTCCGAAGACCACAGCGGGTGATAGCCCAGAGGATATGTAGAAGTTTCCGAACGGTTTCGTTTGCGGCTGCCTGCGCTCTCGCCGGTACCCTGCCGTGGGAATTAGACGCCAGGTTGCTGGCAGATAGATATAGAGTGAGAGTGGAGGCCAGAACAAAGGAGGATGAACGCCTGGCCCCACGGGAGGTAGCCGCGAGACGAAGAGCGGCAGTTGAGAGGGAAAGAGATAGGTGGAAAGGAATACTAGAGGAGTCCCCCTATGGTACTGAGACAATAGGGGCACTCCTCCCATCGTTTGAGGGTTGGCTCGTGAGGAAGAAGGGCACTTTAGACTACAGGCTGGTACAGGTAATGACTGGGCATGGCTGTTTTGGTCATTACCTGTACCGAATAGGGCGGGAGCCAACACAAAGCTGTCACCACTGTGACTGTGAGGACGACACGGCCCGGCACACAGTAGAGGAATGTCCAAGCTGGGTCGTAGAGCGTGCTAACCTGAGAGCTATTTTGAGGACAGACGACCTCTCGTTGCATAATTTAGTGTCCCGTATGCTAAGCAGCGAGAGGTTGTGGAAGGCTGTCGTAGATTTCTGCGACAAAGTCATGTCGCAGAAGGAGGAAGCGGAGCGAGTGCGCGAAGACAGTGCCGATGCGCACCCGCTCCGGCGCAGACGGGTGGGGAGAAGGCGGTTGCAGTATATCAACCGCCTACTCCCCCAGTAGGGCCGGTGGGATGGAGACCCACAACTTAAAGCCTTACACGTCTGGGGGAGGGGTCGCTGCGTTGCCGACCCTCCCCTCCTTTGGCGCGAGGGTGCGCCCGGTGTAAGCCGGGGCAGCCGGGGGGACGTACTGGTAGAATAAATATGATCCCAGGGCGTCCCCCGATAACGGCAGAGCGGGTAACGCCGGTGTGTTTTTAGTGGGTATGCTCCTCCCGTCACCATCACTAGGATGGCGGCCGGAGGAGAGAGTCCCACATAACCCTCCAAATGGCCTCCCCGGGCCGGAGGGTATGCGTAATGCATTTTCACACCGTCAAAAAAAAAAAAAAAAAAAGGTTAGGTTAGGTTAGGTTTTTTTTTTTTTGTTGGTGGGACTTTGCATTGTCCACAGAACCCCGCTGGGGATACGGGCGAAACGTGGACTTTTGTCCAAAGCCACCGCAGAGGTGCGGTGGGCTTGATTTTAAGGGGAAGGAGTAAATGAGGGGAATGAGAGGATAGGATAGTATGAAAGAAGAGGAAAGGGAAGGAAGGGAGGAAGGGAGGAAGAGAGAGAAAGAAGGAGTCTTAATTCTATTTTATACAAGTCCAATCTATTTTTTTTTACAGTTATATAGTGTCTATCAGTTAAACAATATTGATCAGTGTTTGTGTTTGTCAGTTATACATATAAATATCAGTAACATAGTATTATTATTCGGTTCCACATTATTATCAGTTTTACAAATTTACACAGTATTTGAGCACAGTTATTCAAATTCTCAATATATATTAAGTGTGCGCGATCAGTCGCCGGGCCGTCGCTACAGCTCATTGCAGTGCGGTGCATAGATGCATTGTGCAAATAGATACCGAAAAAGTGCGCTGCCGCGGCGGCCCGTCGACTGACTAAAGTGAAGGCATATATTTATTTATTTATTACTAAAGTATTTACAAATCAGTTAAGAATTATATTATAATGTCGGTTCTTATAGCTAAATCTTATATCTAAATTCTTATATCTTATAAGAAAACATACAATTTTTTTTTTTTTTTTTTTTTTTTAATAAGTAAAATATTTACAAAAGTGTGCGCGATCAGTCGCCGGGCCGCTGCTACAGCGCAGTGCAGTAAATTGCAAAAATGCCTCGTGCAAATAGGCACCACGAAAGTGCGCTGGCGCAGCGGCCCATCGACCGACTGAAGTGGACGCGCATAGTGTAGTAATTACTATATTATTTAAGTATATCCTCTGACTTATATGATTTCTGTTATTTATTTGTTCCAATTTATATAGTTTCCGTTATAAAATATTTCATCCTATGTATTATTGAATTTCTTTAATGTATTTACTATTTTAGTTATATGCGCGATAAATGTTTCCATTGTGCTTTCTTTTTCAATTACCTGTCCTAGATCATAGGGGTCAATATTGTTAATGTTACAGAGAATTTCGTGATCAAATCGTTTTGCTATATATTTTGGACAGTTTTCTAATAAGTGTTTAATCGTTTGTGACGTTGTGTTGTCACAAGGACAGAAATTATCGTCAGTGATTTTGTGCCTATATAAATAAGCCTTATGAAAGCCATGTCCAGTAAGTATTTGTGTTAGTTGGAACGTTAAGGGCGTTTGCTTTCTTAATTGTTTAATTTGTTGCAGTGTGGGTAGCCATGCTTTTAGGTGTTGTCCTGTGGTGCTATTTTGATATGCTAGGTCATGCTTTATATAAGTGTTCTTGCGCAAGTTTTTTAAATGATACGATAGCGGGAATTTGCAGAAATCAGGTTGTTTGTGTAGAGTAGCAGCATGCTTAGCTGCAATATCGGCAGCTTCATTACCTAGTAATCCACGGTGCGCTTTGATCCATGCAAATTCTATTTGATGTCCTTGATCTCTTATTTGTATGATCGCTTTTTGGGCGCTATTTATTGTGGCATTTGTACTGCTCCGACACATAAGCTCATTAAGAGCAGACTTTGAGTCAGAAAATACAGTAGATTGTTCAAGGCCGAGAGTGACACTAAGTTGACAGGCTTGTTCTATTGCCAAACACTCGGCCTGGAAAACAGTGCAGCTACTATGTAGTTTATATTTCTTTACCGTTTCTCGGCCATCAGGATGATACACCACAACGGCAGCACCAACCGCTTCATCGTGCTTACTGCCGTCTGTGAATATCCTATTCATTTCCGCGGTATAATATGGATCCAGATCTTCTTGCGTGAACACTTCCTTAATCTCGATTTTCGTTCTCTTTGCAGGGTGCGGTAGCTCTACAACAGATACTCTCTTATCATATAGTATATCATCTGGTAGATACTTCGTGATTTTAGTGCGTTTTGTAGCTTCTGTCGATGCTACCTCTATGATTTTTAACGGTAGAGGTGTCAACCCAGCTAGTGCAATGGCGCCGATGGTTGGCAGTGTCCTAAATCCGTGGACAATTTTTATCGCGAAGCCACGTTGAAGCCTCAGTAGCACATCTTGTACTTTTTTGTAATTTATGGCCGTATGCCATATCTCTGCCCCGTATGTCACAATCGGTTCGATCACCTGTCTGTAAATTACTTTTACATTTTCGGAGTGAATACCCCATGTGGGTTTTATGAATATGCATAGTCTTTTAAAAATCTTTTGTGCTTTTTGTATTACATATTCGGTATGTTTAATAAATTTTAAGTGTTGATCTACAATTATGCCTAATAATTTAAACTGGTCGCTAAAGGTGATTGGTGTATTGTCCATTGTTATTTTAGCTGCTTTAGCTTTTGGTGTCGGCGTTATCATTTTTGTTTTGTGTGCCCCGAACTTTAGCTTATTATTTACCCCCCATTCATGTACATGTTCTAATATTTGATTAGTATTTTCTTCTAGTTGTTGTATATTATTTCCCGAGCAGATAAGTAGAATGTCATCAGCATACGCTTGCAGATGACACCCATTAGGTAAAGGATACTCTAGCAGTGCGTCCACAATCGTATTCCAGAAAATTGGTGCTAGGACGGAGCCTTGGACGCAACCCCGGGACTGTTTCTTCGAGTATGTAGCGTCCGCATAATTCAAGGTGATTTTCCGGTCTGTTAAGTAACTGCGAATTATATTATAAATATTTACAGGACATTGTACCGTTCTTAGTCGACTCAAGAGGGCGGGCCACCAGGCGTGATCGAATGCGCCCTCTATATCTAGGGAAATGGCAATAACTAGTTTATGTTCGGATTTATAGAATTTAATTAGATTTATTGCTTTACTGAGAGCATCGGTCGTCGAGCACTGCTCTTTAAACCCAAACTGTAGCTGACTGCAAACATTCTTAATACGCATAAAGTACGTGAGTCTTTTAGCGACAAGTTTCTCTAATACTTTCCCGAGTACGTTAATTAGCCCAATGGGTCTGTAGGCAGAGATGTCTTTGTAATTATCTTTACCAGGCTTAGGTATAGTCTTTATAAAAGCGACTTTCCAGCTGTTCGGAAAGTAGTTGATCTGTAGACATCTATTATATAGCTTGGTCATTTGTTCTGGGTAGGTGCTAATAACATGTTTGCAGATGTCAGCTGTAAGACAGTCTATTCCAGGAGCCCTTTTAGGACTCATACTATTTATTACCTCCACCAGTTCTTCAGTGGTGAATGGGGGTTCGTCAACTAAGTGATTGCCTTCTAGGTTGTAATTCATTTCTGTTTCATTTCTGATTTGTGAGTGATGTGAGGTGTCCAGGGTGGCAATGTCGTCAGGAAAGAACTTTGCTGTGAGTTTTTCGGCGGTATCCTGTATAGACTCGGTGTAGTTATTACCTTGAACTTTGAGAGTTGCTGGTGGTTGGGGCCGGGGAGTGTTTTTGAGAAGACGGTTAGTTACGCTCCATACGTCGTCCTTGCCCTGTTTATCACAGAAGTCTCGGAAGTGTTCAGTAGACGTGGTACGTATCTTTCGAGCGTATTCAGCCCTGGCTTCAGACAACTCATGCAGTATATTTGTAATGTCTTTTTTCCCGCGTTTTAGGTCTTGTAGCCTATGATGTAATCGGATTACGCCTTTTTTCATGTTGGTGAGTTCGTCTGTCCACCATGGGATTTTAACGTGTGAAGTTTTACGTTTGAATATTTTGTCACAGGTTTTTGTCACCGTCTTAGTCAAGTTTGTAATATAAGTGTCTATTCCGTCAGTGTCAATATCGTCAAAGTCAGTGTTTTCTAATTCGGTTTGCTCTACGTTTTCTTTTAATATTTTAATAAAGTCGTCCCATTTCACCCTTTCGGTATTATACTTAAAGGTTGATATGGATGTCTTTTTAGTTTTTTCTATATATAGATTAATTTGAAATTCAATAGCATGATGGTCCGAGGACGGCACAATCCCGTGGTTGACCTTCCAGTCAACGATGTTTCTTACAAAGCCAACTGACGTTATAGTGAGGTCCACTATCGATTGTCTGACTCGTCCATGAGTGATAGTTTCGAATGTTGCCTCATTCCCTACATTGCAGACAGCCAGGTCATTGGCAATCAGGAGGTCGTAGATATTTCTTCCCCTGTCGTTATTTTTAGTCGAACCCCACAAGGTGTGCCAACCATTCATATCTCCGCAAATAGTATGTTCAGCGTTTGGGAATTTCTTTAAAACTTGTTCCATTTGCGTTATTGTGTGAGCTGGATCCTCGCCAGGTTCGATATATACTGAGCTTATCAATAACTTTTTATTTCCAAGTGAAAGCTGGACGGTTGAGACGTTAGTAGTTGTAAGTTGAGTAATCCCAATGTAATTTCTTAGTTTTTTCCGAATTGCTATACAGGCCTTCGTTTTATTATTCATATTAGTATCAGAGTGTTGGTAAAGGTCGTATCCGTCTATATTACATAAAGTATTCCTGTTGCCGACACACGGCTCAGTGATGAACATGACGTCGTACTTATTTTGTCTAGCGCATTGCATGAGTTCGTGAGTTGCGTTGTATCCGCGACCTAGATTGCATTGAACGGCTGTGATGCAAGTTATTCTATTATTGTTGTTCGTTGGGACGCCCTTATCGGTAGCGAACTGACATCCTCGCTATACGGTTCCACTTGTCCCACTCGGGGCAATCCCAGCTATACGCTGTGTGACCGCTTTCGTTGCCTTTCGCATGACAGTTGGTACAGCACGGTGTTTCTGAGTTACTTGGGCAGTTGCGAGTGTCATGTGCCTCTGCACAGTATCCACAACGGATATTTGCAGTGCAGTTGGTGGCGCGATGGTTGAAGCCCATGCAATGGAAGCATTGCAGGACCGGTGGCTGGTCCACAGCGAGAACGGACTGGTAGCCGATCTTGAGTTTTTGTACGCACATTTTTTGATACAAGTCCGGACTAACTTCAACTACCACGTTTTTTGTGTGATTGTTGCGTCTTTTTGTACAGCGCACGTATTTTACGTGCCTACTCTCTGCGTCAACACCATCAATTATGCGCGGGTTTTGTTTTTGAATAGCATCAATTATCCGCTCGTTTGCGTAGTCGTTTATCACTCCTATAAGTTTTATCTGGGGATTGCGGAGTTGTGGGACCCCGACTGTGACCCCTGTGGTTTGATTTTTAATAGCGGAGCTGAGTTTTCTCCTGTCTGTTTCGCTCTCACAGTTTATAACAACTTTGTTGTTTCTTGTATGGCGGATGTGTTCAATGCCCACACCCAGCTCCACTATGTCGACTTTGTCTTGGACCTCTCTTATCACATCTTTACTTTCTTTTCGAGGGTCCAGTGACTCTAATATAACGGCGTAACTAGTGTCCGCAGTGTCTTTTTTCCTCGTTCTATCAGTGTCCCTCCGCTTCGTGTTGTTTGGAGCTGGTGTCGGGTTTTTCGTTCTGTTTTCCGCTATCGTCGCGGCTGGGCGAGCCTTCTTGCGCAACTTTCTGTCCCTATTTTTGTTCGTGACTTCGGTGTAGTCATCCCTCTCTTCATTTCCTACTTCTTCCTCCTCGGTCGACCTGGTGAGTGCCGCCACCACTAACTCATTTATGGCCTTTTGCTCATAAACAAGTTTGCTTATCTCAGTCTGTACTCCCTTTATGATGTCCGCTTTAAAATCATCAACCGGAGTCTTTGACTGAGGCACCTGCGTGTCCGCACCTCTGTCGGTTTGTGTGGATATGTCTCTAGTCACAGGTGGTGGTGATCTCATGTTGGCTGTGGCATCGACGGGAGCCGAGGCTGAGGCAGGGGTAGCATCGGCCAGGCGTTTAATGCTTAAAAGCTCACACTCCCTGCTGTATCTATGAGCGCATTCTAGTATTTCGTTTGCACATTTTGCAATTTCGCTTTTATTGAGTCTTGTCACGCTCTTATTTTGCGTTAAGTTGACGCGTATCCGCTCGATATTCTGTGTGATGATGGTCCGAAACCTTCCGCTAGAATTTCTTGTGCTAGGGCTGGCACCAGCACTGGCTACGGACTCATCGCTCATGAATAGCCGCTCCATTTCACAGGAAGAGTTGGCAATCTCTATTGTGTTCGGCGGCTCAGTATCTGTCGATGTGTCCGCACCCGATCCCGTAGCGGTCGATGCCGCCCGTGGGCCCGCTGGTTCCAGTGTTATTGTTGGCGTGGATGTATTCTCCGCAATGTCCTGTACGCATATTTTATTGCTATCTGTCACAGTGGTTTTATTCTGTATTGTAGAGGGTTCCGTATCTAAGTCGAGATCGATGAGTGGCTGCCCCTGCTCCGTTGTCACTCTCTTCTCACCCTCTGCTATCAGTTTTTGACAATTCTGGGCGGGTCGGGCCGCTTCAGACATTGGAGTAGGTGACTGTATATTGTTTGTGTCAATGGTATCCGGCATCATTACGTTGGCCGGTATCAATGACGACTCTATCGGACTCTGTGTCTGTGTAGCAGCTCCGCTGTGGTTGGCGCTATTGTTTTTACGCATTTTTTGGGGAGATGGAGGGGGTGTGCGGTACATTTTTGACGATTTAGAATGTAGCCGTGTTTAATAAAATTGAAAATAAAAGAAAATGAATTGCTCGGAAACTTAAACAAATTAATTTCAAACAACAAAAAAACAAAACTATGGTAGAGTCGATTTCTGAATGCCATTCAA
>CAMTYY010000010.1:0-89000 GCA_947086415.1 Pammene aurita | reverse complement strand
ATTTACAGGAGTTCTTAGCTTGTTATTGGTCTCAAATGATAGGACAATCTTGGTTTCGTCAAAAACCACGAAGTTCCCTTCTCTGTGCTGCCTTTTTTATTACGAAAAAATTTTATTCTGAAAATTTCAATTTTTTTAAATTTCAGGTGTGATATGCTGATATATTTTCAGGAGTTTATGGCTTGTTTCTAGTCTTAAATGATAGCTCATGCTTAGATTAGTTCCAAACCGCGGAGTTCCCGCCTCTGTGCTGCCTTTTTTGTAACGAAAAAAATTAACTCTGAAATTTCGAATTTCTCAAACTTTAGGTGTGATATGATGATATATTTTCAGGAGTTCTTGGCTTGTTATTGGTCTCAAATGATAGCACATGCTTGGCTTCATCGAAAACCGCGAAGTTCCCGTCTCTGTGCTGCCTTTTTTATTACCAAAAAATTTTTATTCTGAAAATTTAAGTTTTCTCAAATTTCAGGTGTGATATGCTGATATATTTTCAGGAGTTATTGGCTTGTTATTGGTCTCAAATGATAGCTTAAGCTTGGTTTCGTCCAAAACCGCGGAGTTCCGCGCTCTACGTTTACTTATGTTCTGCGAAAAAATAAGTTTGAAATATCGATTTTCTCATATTTCAGGTGTGATATGCTGATATATTTTCAGGAGTTCTAGGCTTGCTTTTGGTCTCAAACGATAGCTCATGCTTGGTTACGTACAAAACCGCGTAGTTCCTGGCTCTGAGTGTACTTATGTTCTATGAAAAAAATAAGTCTGAAATTTCGATTTTCTCAAATTTAAGATGTGATATGCTGATATATTTTCAGGAATTTGGGGCTTGTTTTTAGTCTGAAACGATAGCTTATGCTCGGTTACGTACAAAACTTGCAGTTTCTGGCTCTGCGCTGCCTTTTTTTATTACGAAAAAAATTACTCTGTAATTTAGATTTTCTCAAATTTCAGGTGTGATATGCTGATATATTTTCAGGAGTTCTAGGCTTGTTTTTGGTCTTAAACGATAGCTAATGCTCGGCTACGTACAGAACCACGCAGTTCCAGGCTCTGCGCTGCCTTTTTTATTACGAAAAAATTTACTCTGAAATTTAGAATTTCTCAAACTACAGGTGTGATATGCTGATATATTTTCAAGAGTTCTAGGCTTATTTTTGGTCTTAAATGATAGCTCATGCTTAGCTTAGTGCGAAAACTCGGAGTTCACATCTCGGTGCTGCCTTTTTTATTACGAAAAAATTTACTCTGAAATTTAGAATTTCTCAAACTACAGGTGTGATATGCTGATATATTTTCAAGAGTTCTAGGCTTATTTTTGGTCTTAAATGATAGCTCATGCTTAGCTTAGTGCAAAAACCCGGAGTTCACTACTCGGTGCTGCCTTTTTTATTACGAAAAAAATTTACTCTAAAAATTTCAATTTTCTCAAACTTCAGGTGTGATATGCTGAGATATTTTCAGGAGTTCTAGGATTTTTTTTAAACTTAAATGATAGATCATATTTAGATTAGTTCAAGTTCCCGTCTCTGTGCAGCCTTTTTTGTAACGAAAAAAATTAACTCTGAAATTTCGATTTTCTCAATCTTTAGGTGTGGTATGCTGATATATTAACAGGAGTTCTTGTTTTGTGATTGGTCTCAAATGATAGCACAAGCTTGGTTTCGTCGAAAACCGCGAAGTTCCCGTCTCTGTGCTACCTTTTTTATTACCAAACAATTTTTATTCTGAAAATTTAAGTTTTCTCAAATATCAGGTGTGATATGCTGATATATTTTCAGGAGTTCTTGGCTTGTCATTGGTCTCAAATGATAGCTCAAGCTTGGTTTCGTCCAAAACCGCGGAGTTCCCGTCTCTGTGCTGCCTTTTTTATTACGAAAAATTTTTATTCTGAAAATTTCAATTTTTTTAAATTTCAGGTGTGATATGCTGATATATTTTCAGGAGTTTATGGCTTGTTTTTAGTCTTAAATGATAGCTCATGCTAAGATTAGTTCCAAACCGCGGAGTTCCCGCCTCTGTGCTGCCTTTTTTGTAACGAAAAAAATTAAATCTGAAATTTCGATTTTCTCAAACTTTAGGAGTGATATGCTGATATATTTACAGGAGTTCTTAGCTTGTTATTGGTCTCAAATGATAGGACAATCTTGGTTTCGTCGAAAACCGCGAAGTTCCCTTCTCTGTGCTGCCTTTTTTATTACGAAAAAATTTTATTCTGAAAATTTCAATTTTTTTAAATTTCAGGTGTGATATGCTGATATATTTTCAGGAGTTTATGGCTTGTTTCTAGTCTTAAATGATAGCTCATGCTTAGATTAGTTCCAAACCGCGGAGTTCCCGCCTCTGTGCTGCCTTTTTTGTAACGAAAAAAATTAACTCTGAAATTTCGAATTTCTCAAATTTTAGGTGTGATATGATGATATATTTTCAGGAGTTCTTGGCTTGTTATTGGTCTCAAATGATAGCACATGCTTGGCATCATCGAAAACCGTGAAGTTCTTGTCTCTGTGCTGCCTTTTTTATTACCAAAAAATTTTTATTCTGAAAATTTAAGTTTTCTCAAATTTCAGGTGTGATATGCTGATATATTTTCAGGAGTTATTGGCTTGTTATTGGTCTCAAATGATAACTTAAGCTTGGTTTCGTCCAAAACCGCGGAGTTCCGCGCTCTACGTTTACTTATGTTCTGCGAAAAAATAAGTTTGAAATATCGATTTTCTCATATTTCAGGTGTGATATGCTGATATATTTTCAGGAGTTCTAGGCTTGCTTTTGGTCTCAAACGATAGCTCATGCCTGGTTACGTACAAAACCGCGTAGTTCCTGGCTCTGAGTGTACTTATGTTCTATGAAAAAAATAAGTCTGAAATTTCGATTTTCTCAAATTTAAGATGTGATATGCTGATATATTTTCAGGAATTTGGGGCTTGTTTTTAGTCTCAAACGATAGCTTATGCTCGGTTACGTACAAAAACTTGCAGTTTCTGGCTCTGCGCTGCCTTTTTTTATTACGAAAAAAATTACTCTGTAATTTAGATTTTCTCAAATTTCAGGTGTGATATGCTGATATATTTTCAGGAGTTCTAGGCTTGTTTTTGGTATTAAACGAGAGCTAATGCTCGGTTACGTACAAAACCACGCAGTTCCAGGCTCTGCGCTGCCTTTTTTATTACGAAAAAATTTACTCTGAAATTTAGAATTTCTCAAACTACAGGTGTGATATGCTGATATATTTTCAAGAGTTCTAGGCTTATTTTTGGTCTTAAATGATAGCTCATGCTTAGCTTAGTGCGAAAACTCGGAGTTCACAGCTCGGTGCTGCCTTTTTTATTACGAAAAAATTTACTCTGAAAGTTAGAATTTCTCAAACTACAGGTGTGATATGCTGATATATTTTCAAGAGTTCTAGGCTTATTTTTGGTCTTAAATGATAGCTCATGCTTAGCTTAGTGCAAAAACCCGGAGTTCACTACTCGGTGCTGCCTTTTTTATTACGAAAAAAATTTACTCTAAAAATTTCAATTTTCTCAAACTTCAGGTGTGATATGCTGAGATATTTTCAGGAGTTCTAGGATTTTTTTTAAACTTAAATGATAGATCATATTTAGATTAGTTCAAGTTCCCGTCTCTGTGCAGCCTTTTTTGTAACGAAAAAAATTAACTCTGAAATTTCGATTTTCTCAATCTTTAGGTGTGGTATGCTGATATATTAACAGGAGTTCTTGTTTTGTGATTGGTCTCAAATGATAGCACAAGCTTGGTTTCGTCGAAAACCGCGAAGTTCCCGTCTCTGTGCTACCTTTTTTATTACCAAACAATTTTTATTCTGAAAATTTAAGTTTTCTCAAATATCAGGTGTGATATGCTGATATATTTTCAGGAGTTCTTGGCTTGTCATTGGTCTCAAATGATAGCTCAAGCTTGGTTTCGTCCAAAACCGCGGAGTTCCCGTCTCTGTGCTGCCTTTTTTATTACGAAAAATTTTTATTCTGAAAATTTCAATTTTTTTAAATTTCAGGTGTGATAAGCTGATATATTTTCAGGAGTTTATGGCTTGTTTTTAGTCTTAAATGATAGCTCATGCTTAGATTAGTTCCAAACCGCGGAGTTCCCGCCTCTGTGCTGCCTTTTTTGTAACGAAAAAAATTAAATCTGAAATTTCGATTTTCTCAAACTTTAGGAGTGATATGCTGATATATTTACAGGAGTTCTTAGCTTGTTATTGGTCTCAAATGATAGGACAATCTTGGTTTCGTCGAAAACCGCGAAGTTCCCTTCTCTGTGCTGCCTTTTTTATTACGAAAAATTTTTATTCTGAAAATTTCAATTTTTTTAAATTTCAGGTGTGATAAGCTGATATATTTTCAGGAGTTTATGGCTTGTTTCTAGTCTTAAATGATAGCTCATGCTTAGATTAGTTCCAAACCGCGGAGTTCCCGCCTCTGTGCTGCCTTTTTTGTAACGAAAAAAATTAACTCTGAAATTTCGAATTTCTCAAATTTTAGGTGTGATATGATGATATATTTTCAGGAGTTCTTGGCTTGTTATTGGTCTCAAATGATAGCACATGCTTGGCATCATCGAAAACCGTGAAGTTCCCGTCTCTGTGCTGCCTTTTTTATTACCAAAAAATTTTTATTCTGAAAATTTAAGTTTTCTCAAATTTCAGTTGTGATATGCTGATATATTTTCAGGAGTTATTGGCTTGTTATTGGTGTCAAATGATAACTTAAGCTTGGTTTCGTCCAAAACCGCGGAGTTCCGCGCTCTACGTTTACTTATGTTCTGCGAAAAAATAAGTTTGAAATATCGATTTTCTCATATTTCAGGTGTGATATGCTGATATATTTTCAGGAGTTCTAGGCTTGCTTTTGGTCTCAAACGATAGCTCATGCCTGGTTACGTACAAAACCGCGTAGTTCCTGGCTCTGAGTGTACTTATGTTCTATGAAAAAAATAAGTCTGAAATTTCGATTTTCTCAAATTTAAGATGTGATATGCTGATATATTTTCAGGAATTTGGGGCTTGTTTTTAGTCTCAAACGATAGCTTATGCTCGGTTACGTACAAAAACTTGCAGTTTCTGGCTCTGCGCTGCCTTTTTTTATTACGAAAAAAATTACTCTGTAATTTAGATTTTCTCAAATTTCAGGTGTGATATGCTGATATATTTTCAGGAGTTCTAGGCTTGTTTTTGGTATTAAACGATAGCTAATGCTCGGTTACGTACAAAACCACGCAGTTCCAGGCTCTGCGCTGCCTTTTTTATTACGAAAAAATTTACTCTGAAATTTAGAATTTCTCAAACTACAGGTGTGATATGCTGATATATTTTCAAGAGTTCTAGGCTTATTTTTGGTCTTAAATGATAGCTCATGCTTAGCTTAGTGCGAAAACTCGGAGTTCACATCTCGGTGCTGCCTTTTTTATTACGAAAAAATTTACTCTGAAAGTTAGAATTTCTCAAACTACAGGTGTGATATGCTGATATATTTTCAAGAGTTCTAGGCTTATTTTTGGTCTTAAATGATAGCTCATGCTTAGCTTAGTGCAAAAACCCGGAGTTCACTACTCGGTGCTGCCTTTTTTATTACGAAAAAAATTTACTCTAAAAATTTCAATTTTCTCAAACTTCAGGTGTGATATGCTGAGATATTTTCAGGAGTTCTAGGATTTTTTTTAAACTTAAATGATAGATCATATTTAGATTAGTTCAAGTTCCCGTCTCTGTGCAGCCTTTTTTGTAACGAAAAAAATTAACTCTGAAATTTCGATTTTCTCAATTTTTAGGTGTGGTATGCTGATATATTAACAGGAGTTCTTGTTTTGTGATTGGTCTCAAATGATAGCACAAGCTTGGTTTCGTCGAAAACCGCGAAGTTCCCGTCTCTGTGCTACCTTTTTTATTACCAAACAATTTTTATTCTGAAAATTTAAGTTTTCTCAAATATCAGGTGTGATATGCTGATATATTTTCAGGAGTTCTTGGCTTGTCATTGGTCTCAAATGATAGCTCAAGCTTGGTTTCGTCCAAAACCGCGGAGTTCCCGTCTCTGTGCTGCCTTTTTTATTACGAAAAATTTTTATTCTGAAAATTTCAATTTTTTTAAATTTCAGGTGTGATAAGCTGATATATTTTCAGGAGTTTATGGCTTGTTTTTAGTCTTAAATGATAGCTCATGCTTAGATTAGTTCCAAACCGCGGAGTTCCCGCCTCTGTGCTGCCTTTTTTGTAACGAAAAAAATTAAATCTGAAATTTCGATTTTCTCAAACTTTAGGAGTGATATGCTGATATATTTACAGGAGTTCTTAGCTTGTTATTGGTCTCAAATGATAGGACAATCTTGGTTTCGTCAAAAACCGCGAAGTTCCCTTCTCTGTGCTGCCTTTTTTATTACGAAAAAATTTTATTCTGAAAATTTCAATTTTTTTAAATTTCAGGTGTGATATGCTGATATATTTTCAGGAGTTTATGGCTTGTTTCTAGTCTTAAATGATAGCTCATGCTTAGATTAGTTCCAAACCGCGGAGTTCCCGCCTCTGTGCTGCCTTTTTTGTAACGAAAAAAATTAACTCTGAAATTTCGAATTTCTCAAATTTTAGGTGTGATATGATGATATATTTTCAGGAGTTCTTGGCTTGTTATTGGTCTCAAATGATAGCACATGCTTGGCTATATCGAAAACCGTGAAGTTCCCGTCTCTGTGCTGCCTTTTTTATTACCAAAAAATTTTTATTCTGAAAATTTAAGTTTTCTCAAATTTCAGGTGTGATATGCTGATATATTTTCAGGAGTTATTGGCTTGTTATTGGTCTCAAATGATAGCTTAAGCTTGGTTTCGTCGAAAACCGCGGAGTTCCGCGCTCTACGTTTACTTATGTTCTGCGAAAAAATAAGTTTGAAATATCGATTTTCTCATATTTCAGGTGTGATATGCTGATATATTTTCAGGAGTTCTTGGCTTGTCATTGGTCTCAAATGATAGCTCAAGCTTGGTTTCGTCCAAAACCGCGGAGTTCCCGTCTCTGTGCTGCCTTTTTTATTACGAAAAATTTTTATTCTGAAAATTTCAATTTTTTTAAATTTCAGGTGTGATATGCTGATATATTTTCAGGAGTTTCTGGCTTGTTTTTAGTCTTAAATGATAGCTCATGCTTAGATTAGTTCCAAACCGCGGAGTTCCCGCCTCTGTGCTGCCTTTTTTGTAACGAAAAAAATTAACTCTGAAATTTCGAATTTCTCAAATTTTAGGTGTGATATGATGATATATTTTCAGGAGTTCTTGGCTTGTTTTTGGTCTCAAATGATAGCACATGCTTGGCTTCATCGAAAACTGCGAAGTTCCCGTCTCTGTGCTGCCTTTTTTATTACCAAAAAATTTTTATTCTGAAAATTTAAGTTTTCTCAAATTTCAGGTGTGATATGCTGATATATTTTCAGGAGTTATTGGCTTGTTATTGGTCTCAAATGATAGCTTAAGCTTGGTTTCGTCCAAAACCGCGGAGTTCCGCGCTCTACGTTTACTTATGTTCTGCGAAAAAATAAGTTTGAAATATCGATTTTCTCATATTTCAGGTGTGATATGCTGATATATTTTCAGGAGTTCTAGGCTTGCCTTTGGTCTCAAACGATAGCTCATGCTTGGTTACGTACAAAACCGCGTAGTTCCTGGCTCTGAGTGTACTTAGGTTCTATGAAAAAATAAGTCTGAAATTTCGATTTTCTCAAATTTAAGATGTGATATGCTGATATATTTTCAGGAATTTGGGGCTTGTTTTTAGTCTCAAACGATAGCTTATGCTCGGTTACGTACAAAAACTTGCAGTGTCTGGCTCTGCGCTGCCTTTTTTTATTACGAAAAAAATTACTCTGTAATTTAGATTTTCTCAAATTTCAGGTGTGATATGCTGATATATTTTCAGGAGTTCTAGGCTTGTTTTTGGTCTTAAACGATAGATAATGCTCGGCTTCGTACAGAACCACGCAGTTCCAGGCTCTGCGCTGCCTTTTTTATTACGAAAAAATTTACTCTGAAATTTAGAATTTCTCAAACTACAGGTGTGATATGCTGATATATTTTCAAGAGTTCTAGGCTTATTTTTGGTCTTAAATGATAGCTCATGCTTAGCTTTGTGCGAAAACTCGGAGTTCACATCTCGGTGCTGCCTTTTTTATTACGAAAAAATTTACTCTGAAATTTAGAATTTCTCAAACTACAGGTGTGATATGCTGATATATTTTCAAGAGTTCTAGGCTTATTTTTGGTCTTAAATGATAGCTCATGCGTAGCTTAGTGCAAAATCCCGGAGTTCACATCTCGGTGCTGCCTTTTTTATTACGAAAAAAATTTACTCTAAAAATTTCAATTTTCTCAAACTTCAGGTGTGATATGCTGAGATATTTTCAGGAGTTCTAGGATTTTTTTTAAACTTAAATGATAGATCATATTTAGATTAGTTCAAGTTCCCGTCTCTGTGCAGCCTTTTTTGTAACGAAAAAAATTAACTCTGAAATTTCGATTTTCTCAATCTTTAGGTGTGGTATGCTGATATATTAACAGGAGTTCTTGTTTTGTGATTGGTCTCAAATGATAGCACAAGCTTGGTTTCGTCGAAAACCGCGAAGTTCCCGTCTCTGTGCTACCTTTTTTATTACCAAACAATTTTTATTCTGAAAATTTAAGTTTTCTCAAACATCAGGTGTGATATGCTGATATATTTTCAGGAGTTCTTGGCTTGTCATTGGTTTCAAATGATAGCTCAAGCTTGGTTTCGTCCAAAACCGCGGAGTTCCCGTCTCTGTGCTGCCTTTTTTATTACGAAAAATTTTTATTCTGAAAATTTCAATTTTTTTAAATTTCAGGTGTGATATGCTGATATATTTTCAGGAGTTTATGGCTTGTTTTTAAACTTAAATGATAGCTCATGCTTAGGTTAGTTCCAAACCGCGGAGTTCCCGCCTCTGTGCTGCCTTTTTTGTAACGAAAAAAATTAAATCTTAAATTTCGATTTTCTCAAACTTTAGGAGTGATATGCTGATATATTTACAGGAGTTCTTAGCTTGTTATTGGTCTCAAATGATAGGACAATCTTGGTTTCGTCGAAAACCGCGAAGTTCCCTTCTCTGTGCTGCCTTTTTTATTACGAAAAAATTTTATTCTGAAAATTTCAATTTTTTTAAATTTCAGGTGTGATATGCTGATATATTTTCAGGAGTTATTGGCTTGTTATTGGTCTCAAATGATAGCTTAAGCTTGGTTTCGTCCAAAACCGCGGAGTTCCGCGCTCTACGTTTACTTATGTTCTGCGAAAAAATAAGTTTGAAATATCGATTTTCTCATATTTCAGGTGTGATATGCTGATATATTTACAGGAGTTCTTAGCTTGTTATTGGTCTCAAACGATAGGACAATCTTCTTTTCGTCGAAATCCGCGAAGTTCCCTTCTCTGTGCTGCCTTTTTTATTACGAAAAAATTTTATTCTGAAAATTTCAATTTTTTTAAATTTCAGGTGTGATATGCTGATATATTTTCAGGAGTTTATGGCTTGTTTTTAGTCTTAAATGATAGCTCATGCTTAGATTAGTTCCAAACCGCGGAGTTCCCGCCTCTGTGCTGCCTTTTTTGTAACGAAAAAAATTAACTCTGAAATTTCGAATTTCTCAAATTTTAGGTGTGATATGATGATATATTTTCAGGAGTTCTTGGCTTGTTATTGGTCTCAAATGATAGGACAATCTTGGTTTCGTCAAAAACCGCGAAGTTCCCTTCTCTGTGCTGCCTTTTTTATTACGAAAAAATTTTATTCTGAAAATTTCAATTTTTTTAAATTTCAGGTGTGATATGCTGATATATTTTCAGGAGTTTATGGCTTGTTTCTAGTCTTAAATGATAGCTCATGCTTAGATTAGTTCCAAACCGCGGAGTTCCCGCCTCTGTGCTGCCTTTTTTGTAACGAAAAAAATTAAATCTGAAATTTCGATTTTCTCAAACTTTAGGAGTGATATGCTGATATATTTACAGGAGTTCTTAGCTTGTTATTGGTCTCAAATGATAGGACAATCTTGGTTTCGTCAAAAACCACGAAGTTCCCTTCTCTGTGCTGCCTTTTTTATTACGAAAAAATTTTATTCTGAAAATTTCAATTTTTTTAAATTTCAGGTGTGATATGCTGATATATTTTCAGGAGTTTATGGCTTGTTTCTAGTCTTAAATGATAGCTCATGCTTAGATTAGTTCCAAACCGCGGAGTTCCCGCCTCTGTGCTGCCTTTTTTGTAACGAAAAAAATTAACTCTGAAATTTCGAATTTCTCAAAGTTTAGGTGTGATATGATGATATATTTTCAGGAGTTCTTGGCTTGTTATTGGTCTCAAATGATAGCACATGCTTGGCTTCATCGAAAACCGCGAAGTTCCCGTCTCTGTGCTGCCTTTTTTATTACCAAAAAATTTTTATTCTGAAAATTTAAGTTTTCTCAAATTTCAGGTGTGATATGCTGATATATTTTCAGGAGTTATTGGCTTGTTATTGGTCTCAAATGATAGCTTAAGCTTGGTTTCGTCCAAAACCGCGGAGTTCCGCGCTCTACGTTTACTTATGTTCTGCGAAAAAATAAGTTTGAAATATCGATTTTCTCATATTTCAGGTGTGATATGCTGATATATTTTCAGGAGTTCTAGGCTTGCTTTTGGTCTCAAACGATAGCTCATGCTTGGTTACGTACAAAACCGCGTAGTTCCTGGCTCTGAGTGTACTTATGTTCTATGAAAAAAATAAGTCTGAAATTTCGATTTTCTCAAATTTAAGATGTGATATGCTGATATATTTTCAGGAATTTGGGGCTTGTTTTTAGTCTGAAACGATAGCTTATGCTCGGTTACGTACAAAACTTGCAGTTTCTGGCTCTGCGCTGCCTTTTTTTATTACGAAAAAAATTACTCTGTAATTTAGATTTTCTCAAATTTCAGGTGTGATATGCTGATATATTTTCAGGAGTTCTAGGCTTGTTTTTGGTCTTAAACGATAGCTAATGCTCGGCTACGTACAGAACCACGCAGTTCCAGGCTCTGCGCTGCCTTTTTTATTACGAAAAAATTTACTCTGAAATTTAGAATTTCTCAAACTACAGGTGTGATATGCTGATATATTTTCAAGAGTTCTAGGCTTATTTTTGGTCTTAAATGATAGCTCATGCTTAGCTTAGTGCGAAAACTCGGAGTTCACATCTCGGTGCTGCCTTTTTTATTACGAAAAAATTTACTCTGAAATTTAGAATTTCTCAAATTACAGGTGTGATATGCTGATATATTTTCAAGAGTTCTAGGCTTATTTTTGGTCTTAAATGATAGCTCATGCTTAGCTTAGTGCAAAAACCCGGAGTTCACTACTCGGTGCTGCCTTTTTTATTACGAAAAAAATTTACTCTAAAAATTTCAATTTTCTCAAACTTCAGGTGTGATATGCTGAGATATTTTCAGGAGTTCTAGGATTTTTTTTAAACTTAAATGATAGATCATATTTAGATTAGTTCAAGTTCCCGTCTCTGTGCAGCCTTTTTTGTAACGAAAAAAATTAACTCTGAAATTTCGATTTTCTCAATCTTTAGGTGTGGTATGCTGATATATTAACAGGAGTTCTTGTTTTGTGATTGGTCTCAAATGATAGCACAAGCTTGGTTTCGTCGAAAACCGCGAAGTTCCCGTCTCTGTGCTACCTTTTTTATTACCAAACAATTTTTATTCTGAAAATTTAAGTTTTCTCAAATATCAGGTGTGATATGCTGATATATTTTCAGGAGTTCTTGGCTTGTCATTGGTCTCAAATGATAGCTCAAGCTTGGTTTCGTCCAAAACCGCGGAGTTCCCGTCTCTGTGCTGCCTTTTTTATTACGAAAAATTTTTATTCTGAAAATTTCAATTTTTTTAAATTTCAGGTGTGATATGCTGATATATTTTCAGGAGTTTATGGCTTGTTTTTAGTCTTAAATGATAGCTCATGCTAAGATTAGTTCCAAACCGCGGAGTTCCCGCCTCTGTGCTGCCTTTTTTGTAACGAAAAAAATTAAATCTGAAATTTCGATTTTCTCAAACTTTAGGAGTGATATGCTGATATATTTACAGGAGTTCTTAGCTTGTTATTGGTCTCAAATGATAGGACAATCTTGGTTTCGTCGAAAACCGCGAAGTTCCCTTCTCTGTGCTGCCTTTTTTATTACGAAAAAATTTTATTCTGAAAATTTCAATTTTTTTAAATTTCAGGTGTGATATGCTGATATATTTTCAGGAGTTTATGGCTTGTTTCTAGTCTTAAATGATAGCTCATGCTTAGATTAGTTCCAAACCGCGGAGTTCCCGCCTCTGTGCTGCCTTTTTTGTAACGAAAAAAATTAACTCTGAAATTTCGAATTTCTCAAATTTTAGGTGTGATATGATGATATATTTTCAGGAGTTCTTGGCTTGTTATTGGTCTCAAATGATAGCACATGCTTGGCATCATCGAAAACCGTGAAGTTCTTGTCTCTGTGCTGCCTTTTTTATTACCAAAAAATTTTTATTCTGAAAATTTAAGTTTTCTCAAATTTCAGGTGTGATATGCTGATATATTTTCAGGAGTTATTGGCTTGTTATTGGTCTCAAATGATAACTTAAGCTTGGTTTCGTCCAAAACCGCGGAGTTCCGCGCTCTACGTTTACTTATGTTCTGCGAAAAAATAAGTTTGAAATATCGATTTTCTCATATTTCAGGTGTGATATGCTGATATATTTTCAGGAGTTCTAGGCTTGCTTTTGGTCTCAAACGATAGCTCATGCCTGGTTACGTACAAAACCGCGTAGTTCCTGGCTCTGAGTGTACTTATGTTCTATGAAAAAAATAAGTCTGAAATTTCGATTTTCTCAAATTTAAGATGTGATATGCTGATATATTTTCAGGAATTTGGGGCTTGTTTTTAGTCTCAAACGATAGCTTATGCTCGGTTACGTACAAAAACTTGCAGTTTCTGGCTCTGCGCTGCCTTTTTTTATTACGAAAAAAATTACTCTGTAATTTAGATTTTCTCAAATTTCAGGTGTGATATGCTGATATATTTTCAGGAGTTCTAGGCTTGTTTTTGGTATTAAACGAGAGCTAATGCTCGGTTACGTACAAAACCACGCAGTTCCAGGCTCTGCGCTGCCTTTTTTATTACGAAAAAATTTACTCTGAAATTTAGAATTTCTCAAACTACAGGTGTGATATGCTGATATATTTTCAAGAGTTCTAGGCTTATTTTTGGTCTTAAATGATAGCTCATGCTTAGCTTAGTGCGAAAACTCGGAGTTCACAGCTCGGTGCTGCCTTTTTTATTACGAAAAAATTTACTCTGAAAGTTAGAATTTCTCAAACTACAGGTGTGATATGCTGATATATTTTCAAGAGTTCTAGGCTTATTTTTGGTCTTAAATGATAGCTCATGCTTAGCTTAGTGCAAAAACCCGGAGTTCACTACTCGGTGCTGCCTTTTTTATTACGAAAAAAATTTACTCTAAAAATTTCAATTTTCTCAAACTTCAGGTGTGATATGCTGAGATATTTTCAGGAGTTCTAGGATTTTTTTTAAACTTAAATGATAGATCATATTTAGATTAGTTCAAGTTCCCGTCTCTGTGCAGCCTTTTTTGTAACGAAAAAAATTAACTCTGAAATTTCGATTTTCTCAATCTTTAGGTGTGGTATGCTGATATATTAACAGGAGTTCTTGTTTTGTGATTGGTCTCAAATGATAGCACAAGCTTGGTTTCGTCGAAAACCGCGAAGTTCCCGTCTCTGTGCTACCTTTTTTATTACCAAACAATTTTTATTCTGAAAATTTAAGTTTTCTCAAATATCAGGTGTGATATGCTGATATATTTTCAGGAGTTCTTGGCTTGTCATTGGTCTCAAATGATAGCTCAAGCTTGGTTTCGTCCAAAACCGCGGAGTTCCCGTCTCTGTGCTGCCTTTTTTATTACGAAAAATTTTTATTCTGAAAATTTCAATTTTTTTAAATTTCAGGTGTGATATGCTGATATATTTTCAGGAGTTTATGGCTTGTTTTTAGTCTTAAATGATAGCTCATGCTTAGATTAGTTCCAAACCGCGGAGTTCCCGCCTCTGTGCTGCCTTTTTTGTAACGAAAAAAATTAAATCTGAAATTTCGATTTTCTCAAATTTTAGGAGTGATATGCTGATATATTTACAGGAGTTCTTAGCTTGTTATTGGTCTCAAATGATAGGACAATCTTGGTTTCGTCGAAAACCGCGAAGTTCCCTTCTCTGTGCTGCCTTTTTTATTACGAAAAATTTTTATTCTGAAAATTTCAATTTTTTTAAATTTCAGGTGTGATAAGCTGATATATTTTCAGGAGTTTATGGCTTGTTTCTAGTCTTAAATGATAGCTCATGCTTAGATTAGTTCCAAACCGCGGAGTTCCCGCCTCTGTGCTGCCTTTTTTGTAACGAAAAAAATTAACTCTGAAATTTCGAATTTCTCAAATTTTAGGTGTGATATGATGATATATTTTCAGGAGTTCTTGGCTTGTTATTGGTCTCAAATGATAGCACATGCTTGGCATCATCGAAAACCGTGAAGTTCCCGTCTCTGTGCTGCCTTTTTTATTACCAAAAAATTTTTATTCTGAAAATTTAAGTTTTCTCAAATTTCAGTTGTGATATGCTGATATATTTTCAGGAGTTATTGGCTTGTTATTGGTGTCAAATGATAACTTAAGCTTGGTTTCGTCCAAAACCGCGGAGTTCCGCGCTCTACGTTTACTTATGTTCTGCGAAAAAATAAGTTTGAAATATCGATTTTCTCATATTTCAGGTGTGATATGCTGATATATTTTCAGGAGTTCTAGGCTTGCTTTTGGTCTCAAACGATAGCTCATGCCTGGTTACGTACAAAACCGCGTAGTTCCTGGCTCTGAGTGTACTTATGTTCTATGAAAAAAATAAGTCTGAAATTTCGATTTTCTCAAATTTAAGATGTGATATGCTGATATATTTTCAGGAATTTGGGGCTTGTTTTTAGTCTCAAACGATAGCTTATGCTCGGTTACGTACAAAAACTTGCAGTGTCTGGCTCTGCGCTGCCTTTTTTTATTACGAAAAAAATTACTCTGTAATTTAGATTTTCTCAAATTTCAGGTGTGATATGCTGATATATTTTCAGGAGTTCTAGGCTTGTTTTTGGTATTAAACGATAGCTAATGCTCGGTTACGTACAAAACCACGCAGTTCCAGGCTCTGCGCTGCCTTTTTTATTACGAAAAAATTTACTCTGAAATTTAGAATTTCTCAAACTACAGGTGTGATATGCTGATATATTTTCAAGAGTTCTAGGCTTATTTTTGGTCTTAAATGATAGCTCATGCTTAGCTTAGTGCGAAAACTCGGAGTTCACATCTCGGTGCTGCCTTTTTTATTACGAAAAAATTTACTCTGAAAGTTAGAATTTCTCAAACTACAGGTGTGATATGCTGATATATTTTCAAGAGTTCTAGGCTTATTTTTGGTCTTAAATGATAGCTCATGCTTAGCTTAGTGCAAAAACCCGGAGTTCACTACTCGGTGCTGCCTTTTTTATTACGAAAAAAATTTACTCTAAAAATTTCAATTTTCTCAAACTTCAGGTGTGATATGCTGAGATATTTTCAGGAGTTCTAGGATTTTTTTTAAACTTAAATGATAGATCATATTTAGATTAGTTCAAGTTCCCGTCTCTGTGCAGCCTTTTTTGTAACGAAAAAAATTAACTCTGAAATTTCGATTTTCTCAATCTTTAGGTGTGGTATGCTGATATATTAACAGGAGTTCTTGTTTTGTGATTGGTCTCAAATGATAGCACAAGCTTGGTTTCGTCGAAAACCGTGAAGTTCCCGTCTCTGTGCTACCTTTTTTATTACCAAACAATTTTTATTCTGAAAATTTAAGTTTTCTCAAATATCAGGTGTGATATGCTGATATATTTTCAGGAGTTATTGGCTTGTTATTGGTCTCAAATGATAGCTTAAGCTTGGTTTCGTCGAAAACCGCGGAGTTCCGCGCTCTACGTTTACTTATGTTCTGCGAAAAAATAAGTTTGAAATATCGATTTTCTCATATTTCAGGTGTGATATGCTGATATATTTTCAGGAGTTCTTGGCTTGTCATTGGTCTCAAATGATAGCTCAAGCTTGGTTTCGTCCAAAACCGCGGAGTTCCCGTCTCTGTGCTGCCTTTTTTATTACGAAAAATTTTTATTCTGAAAATTTCAATTTTTTTAAATTTCAGGTGTGATATGCTGATATATTTTCAGGAGTTTATGGCTTGTTTTTAGTCTTAAATGATAGCTCATGCTTAGATTAGTTCCAAACCGCGGAGTTCCCGCCTCTGTGCTGCCTTTTTTGTAACGAAAAAAATTAACTCTGAAATTTCGAATTTCTCAAATTTTAGGTGTGATATGATGATATATTTTCAGGAGTTCTTGGCTTGTTATTGGTCTCAAATGATAGCACATGCTTGGCTTCATCGAAAACTGCGAAGTTCCCGTCTCTGTGCTGCCTTTTTTATTACCAAAAAATTTTTATTCTGAAAATTTAAGTTTTCTCAAATTTCAGGTGTGATATGCTGATATATTTTCAGGAGTTATTGGCTTGTTATTGGTCTCAAATGATAGCTTAAGCTTGGTTTCGTCCAAAACCGCGGAGTTCCGCGCTCTACGTTTACTTATGTTCTGCGAAAAAATAAGTTTGAAATATCGATTTTCTCATATTTCAGGTGTGATATGCTGATATATTTTCAGGAGTTCTAGGCTTGCCTTTGGTCTCAAACGATAGCTCATGCTTGGTTACGTACAAAACCGCGTAGTTCCTGGCTCTGAGTGTACTTAGGTTCTATGAAAAAATAAGTCTGAAATTTCGATTTTCTCAAATTTAAGATGTGATATGCTGATATATTTTCAGGAATTTGGGGCTTGTTTTTAGTCTCAAACGATAGCTTATGCTCGGTTACGTACAAAAACTTGCAGTGTCTGGCTCTGCGCTGCCTTTTTTTATTACGAAAAAAATTACTCTGTAATTTAGATTTTCTCAAATTTCAGGTGTGATATGCTGATATATTTTCAGGAGTTCTAGGCTTGTTTTTGGTCTTAAACGATAGATAATGCTCGGCTACGTACAGAACCACGCAGTTCCAGGCTCTGCGCTGCCTTTTTTATTACGAAAAAATTTACTCTGAAATTTAGAATTTCTCAAACTACAGGTGTGATATGCTGATATATTTTCAAGAGTTCTAGGCTTATTTTTGGTCTTAAATGATAGCTCATGCTTAGCTTTGTGCGAAAACTCGGAGTTCACATCTCGGTGCTGCCTTTTTTATTACGAAAAAATTTACTCTGAAATTTAGAATTTCTCAAACTACAGGTGTGATATGCTGATATATTTTCAAGAGTTCTAGGCTTATTTTTGGTCTTAAATGATAGCTCATGCGTAGCTTAGTGCAAAATCCCGGAGTTCACATCTCGGTGCTGCCTTTTTTATTACGAAAAAAATTTACTCTAAAAATTTCAATTTTCTCAAACTTCAGGTGTGATATGCTGAGATATTTTCAGGAGTTCTAGGATTTTTTTTAAACTTAAATGATAGATCATATTTAGATTAGTTCAAGTTCCCGTCTCTGTGCAGCCTTTTTTGTAACGAAAAAAATTAACTCTGAAATTTCGATTTTCTCAATCTTTAGGTGTGGTATGCTGATATATTAACAGGAGTTCTTGTTTTGTGATTGGTCTCAAATGATAGCACAAGCTTGGTTTCGTCGAAAACCGCGAAGTTCCCGTCTCTGTGCTACCTTTTTTATTACCAAACAATTTTTATTCTGAAAATTTAAGTTTTCTCAAACATCAGGTGTGATATGCTGATATATTTTCAGGAGTTCTTGGCTTGTCATTGGTCTCAAATGATAGCTCAAGCTTGGTTTCGTCCAAAACCGCGGAGTTCCCGTCTCTGTGCTGCCTTTTTTATTACGAAAAATTTTTATTCTGAAAATTTCAATTTTTTTAAATTTCAGGTGTGATATGCTGATATATTTTCAGGAGTTTATGGCTTGTTTTTAAACTTAAATGATAGCTCATGCTTAGGTTAGTTCCAAACCGCGGAGTTCCCGCCTCTGTGCTGCCTTTTTTGTAACGAAAAAAATTAAATCTTAAATTTCGATTTTCTCAAACTTTAGGAGTGATATGCTGATATATTTACAGGAGTTCTTAGCTTGTTATTGGTCTCAAATGATAGGACAATCTTGGTTTCGTCGAAAACCGCGAAGTTCCCTTCTCTGTGCTGCCTTTTTTATTACGAAAAAATTTTATTCTGAAAATTTCAATTTTTTTAAATTTCAGGTGTGATATGCTGATATATTTTCAGGAGTTATTGGCTTGTTATTGGTCTCAAATGATAGCTTAAGCTTGGTTTCGTCCAAAACCGCGGAGTTCCGCGCTCTACGTTTACTTATGTTCTGCGAAAAAATAAGTTTGAAATATCGATTTTCTCATATTTCAGGTGTGATATGCTGATATATTTTCAGGAGTTCTTGGCTTGTTATTGGTCTCAAATGATAGCACATGCTTGGCTTCATCGAAAACCGCGAAGTTCCCGTCTCTGTGCTGCCTTTTTTATTACCAAAAAATTTTTATTCTGAAAATTTAAGTTTTCTCAAATTTCAGGTGTGATATGCTGATATATTTTCAGGAGTTATTGGCTTGTTATTGGTCTCAAATGATAGCTTAAGCTTGGTTTCGTCCAAAACCGCGGAGTTCCGCGCTCTACGTTTACTTATGTTCTGCGAAAAAATAAGTTTGAAATATCGATTTTCTCATATTTCAGGTGTGATATGCTGATATATTTTCAGGAGTTCTAGGCTTGCTTTTGGTCTCAAACGATAGCTCATGCTTGGTTACGTACAAAACCGCGTAGTTCCTGGCTCTGAGTGTACTTATGTTCTATGAAAAAAATAAGTCTGAAATTTCGATTTTCTCAAATTTAAGATGTGATATGCTGATATATTTTCAGGAATTTGGGGCTTGTTTTTAGTCTGAAACGATAGCTTATGCTCGGTTACGTACAAAACTTGCAGTTTCTGGCTCTGCGCTGCCTTTTTTTATTACGAAAAAAATTACTCTGTAATTTAGATTTTCTCAAATTTCAGGTGTGATATGCTGATATATTTTCAGGAGTTCTAGGCTTGTTTTTGGTCTTAAACGATAGCTAATGCTCGGCTACGTACAGAACCACGCAGTTCCAGGCTCTGCGCTGCCTTTTTTATTACGAAAAAATTTACTCTGAAATTTAGAATTTCTCAAACTACAGGTGTGATATGCTGATATATTTTCAAGAGTTCTAGGCTTATTTTTGGTCTTAAATGATAGCTCATGCTTAGCTTAGTGCGAAAACTCGGAGTTCACATCTCGGTGCTGCCTTTTTTATTACGAAAAAATTTACTCTGAAATTTAGAATTTCTCAAACTACAGGTGTGATATGCTGATATATTTTCAAGAGTTCTAGGCTTATTTTTGGTCTTAAATGATAGCTCATGCTTAGCTTAGTGCAAAAACCCGGAGTTCACTACTCGGTGCTGCCTTTTTTATTACGAAAAAAATTTACTCTAAAAATTTCAATTTTCTCAAACTTCAGGTGTGATATGCTGAGATATTTTCAGGAGTTCTAGGATTTTTTTTAAACTTAAATGATAGATCATATTTAGATTAGTTCAAGTTCCCGTCTCTGTGCAGCCTTTTTTGTAACGAAAAAAATTAACTCTGAAATTTCGATTTTCTCAATCTTTAGGTGTGGTATGCTGATATATTAACAGGAGTTCTTGTTTTGTGATTGGTCTCAAATGATAGCACAAGCTTGGTTTCGTCGAAAACCGCGAAGTTCCCGTCTCTGTGCTACCTTTTTTATTACCAAACAATTTTTATTCTGAAAATTTAAGTTTTCTCAAATATCAGGTGTGATATGCTGATATATTTTCAGGAGTTCTTGGCTTGTCATTGGTCTCAAATGATAGCTCAAGCTTGGTTTCGTCCAAAACCGCGGAGTTCCCGTCTCTGTGCTGCCTTTTTTATTACGAAAAATTTTTATTCTGAAAATTTCAATTTTTTTAAATTTCAGGTGTGATATGCTGATATATTTTCAGGAGTTTATGGCTTGTTTTTAGTCTTAAATGATAGCTCATGCTAAGATTAGTTCCAAACCGCGGAGTTCCCGCCTCTGTGCTGCCTTTTTTGTAACGAAAAAAATTAAATCTGAAATTTCGATTTTCTCAAACTTTAGGAGTGATATGCTGATATATTTACAGGAGTTCTTAGCTTGTTATTGGTCTCAAATGATAGGACAATCTTGGTTTCGTCGAAAACCGCGAAGTTCCCTTCTCTGTGCTGCCTTTTTTATTACGAAAAAATTTTATTCTGAAAATTTCAATTTTTTTAAATTTCAGGTGTGATATGCTGATATATTTTCAGGAGTTTATGGCTTGTTTCTAGTCTTAAATGATAGCTCATGCTTAGATTAGTTCCAAACCGCGGAGTTCCCGCCTCTGTGCTGCCTTTTTTGTAACGAAAAAAATTAACTCTGAAATTTCGAATTTCTCAAATTTTAGGTGTGATATGATGATATATTTTCAGGAGTTCTTGGCTTGTTATTGGTCTCAAATGATAGCACATGCTTGGCATCATCGAAAACCGTGAAGTTCTTGTCTCTGTGCTGCCTTTTTTATTACCAAAAAATTTTTATTCTGAAAATTTAAGTTTTCTCAAATTTCAGGTGTGATATGCTGATATATTTTCAGGAGTTATTGGCTTGTTATTGGTCTCAAATGATAACTTAAGCTTGGTTTCGTCCAAAACCGCGGAGTTCCGCGCTCTACGTTTACTTATGTTCTGCGAAAAAATAAGTTTGAAATATCGATTTTCTCATATTTCAGGTGTGATATGCTGATATATTTTCAGGAGTTCTAGGCTTGCTTTTGGTCTCAAACGATAGCTCATGCCTGGTTACGTACAAAACCGCGTAGTTCCTGGCTCTGAGTGTACTTATGTTCTATGAAAAAAATAAGTCTGAAATTTCGATTTTCTCAAATTTAAGATGTGATATGCTGATATATTTTCAGGAATTTGGGGCTTGTTTTTAGTCTCAAACGATAGCTTATGCTCGGTTACGTACAAAAACTTGCAGTTTCTGGCTCTGCGCTGCCTTTTTTTATTACGAAAAAAATTACTCTGTAATTTAGATTTTCTCAAATTTCAGGTGTGATATGCTGATATATTTTCAGGAGTTCTAGGCTTGTTTTTGGTATTAAACGAGAGCTAATGCTCGGTTACGTACAAAACCACGCAGTTCCAGGCTCTGCGCTGCCTTTTTTATTACGAAAAAATTTACTCTGAAATTTAGAATTTCTCAAACTACAGGTGTGATATGCTGATATATTTTCAAGAGTTCTAGGCTTATTTTTGGTCTTAAATGATAGCTCATGCTTAGCTTAGTGCGAAAACTCGGAGTTCACAGCTCGGTGCTGCCTTTTTTATTACGAAAAAATTTACTCTGAAAGTTAGAATTTCTCAAACTACAGGTGTGATATGCTGATATATTTTCAAGAGTTCTAGGCTTATTTTTGGTCTTAAATGATAGCTCATGCTTAGCTTAGTGCAAAAACCCGGAGTTCACTACTCGGTGCTGCCTTTTTTATTACGAAAAAAATTTACTCTAAAAATTTCAATTTTCTCAAACTTCAGGTGTGATATGCTGAGATATTTTCAGGAGTTCTAGGATTTTTTTTAAACTTAAATGATAGATCATATTTAGATTAGTTCAAGTTCCCGTCTCTGTGCAGCCTTTTTTGTAACGAAAAAAATTAACTCTGAAATTTCGATTTTCTCAATCTTTAGGTGTGGTATGCTGATATATTAACAGGAGTTCTTGTTTTGTGATTGGTCTCAAATGATAGCACAAGCTTGGTTTCGTCGAAAACCGCGAAGTTCCCGTCTCTGTGCTACCTTTTTTATTACCAAACAATTTTTATTCTGAAAATTTAAGTTTTCTCAAATATCAGGTGTGATATGCTGATATATTTTCAGGAGTTCTTGGCTTGTCATTGGTCTCAAATGATAGCTCAAGCTTGGTTTCGTCCAAAACCGCGGAGTTCCCGTCTCTGTGCTGCCTTTTTTATTACGAAAAATTTTTATTCTGAAAATTTCAATTTTTTTAAATTTCAGGTGTGATATGCTGATATATTTTCAGGAGTTTATGGCTTGTTTTTAGTCTTAAATGATAGCTCATGCTTAGATTAGTTCCAAACCGCGGAGTTCCCGCCTCTGTGCTGCCTTTTTTGTAACGAAAAAAATTAAATCTGAAATTTCGATTTTCTCAAATTTTAGGAGTGATATGCTGATATATTTACAGGAGTTCTTAGCTTGTTATTGGTCTCAAATGATAGGACAATCTTGGTTTCGTCGAAAACCGCGAAGTTCCCTTCTCTGTGCTGCCTTTTTTATTACGAAAAATTTTTATTCTGAAAATTTCAATTTTTTTAAATTTCAGGTGTGATAAGCTGATATATTTTCAGGAGTTTATGGCTTGTTTCTAGTCTTAAATGATAGCTCATGCTTAGATTAGTTCCAAACCGCGGAGTTCCCGCCTCTGTGCTGCCTTTTTTGTAACGAAAAAAATTAACTCTGAAATTTCGAATTTCTCAAATTTTAGGTGTGATATGATGATATATTTTCAGGAGTTCTTGGCTTGTTATTGGTCTCAAATGATAGCACATGCTTGGCATCATCGAAAACCGTGAAGTTCCCGTCTCTGTGCTGCCTTTTTTATTACCAAAAAATTTTTATTCTGAAAATTTAAGTTTTCTCAAATTTCAGTTGTGATATGCTGATATATTTTCAGGAGTTATTGGCTTGTTATTGGTGTCAAATGATAACTTAAGCTTGGTTTCGTCCAAAACCGCGGAGTTCCGCGCTCTACGTTTACTTATGTTCTGCGAAAAAATAAGTTTGAAATATCGATTTTCTCATATTTCAGGTGTGATATGCTGATATATTTTCAGGAGTTCTAGGCTTGCTTTTGGTCTCAAACGATAGCTCATGCCTGGTTACGTACAAAACCGCGTAGTTCCTGGCTCTGAGTGTACTTATGTTCTATGAAAAAAATAAGTCTGAAATTTCGATTTTCTCAAATTTAAGATGTGATATGCTGATATATTTTCAGGAATTTGGGGCTTGTTTTTAGTCTCAAACGATAGCTTATGCTCGGTTACGTACAAAAACTTGCAGTTTCTGGCTCTGCGCTGCCTTTTTTTATTACGAAAAAAATTACTCTGTAATTTAGATTTTCTCAAATTTCAGGTGTGATATGCTGATATATTTTCAGGAGTTCTAGGCTTGTTTTTGGTATTAAACGATAGCTAATGCTCGGTTACGTACAAAACCACGCAGTTCCAGGCTCTGCGCTGCCTTTTTTATTACGAAAAAATTTACTCTGAAATTTAGAATTTCTCAAACTACAGGTGTGATATGCTGATATATTTTCAAGAGTTCTAGGCTTATTTTTGGTCTTAAATGATAGCTCATGCTTAGCTTAGGGCGAAAACTCGGAGTTCACATCTCGGTGCTGCCTTTTTTATTACGAAAAAATTTACTCTGAAAGTTAGAATTTCTCAAACTACAGGTGTGATATGCTGATATATTTTCAAGAGTTCTAGGCTTATTTTTGGTCTTAAATGATAGCTCATGCTTAGCTTAGTGCAAAAACCCGGAGTTCACTACTCGGTGCTGCCTTTTTTATTACGAAAAAAATTTACTCTAAAAATTTCAATTTTCTCAAACTTCAGGTGTGATATGCTGAGATATTTTCAGGAGTTCTAGGATTTTTTTTAAACTTAAATGATAGATCATATTTAGATTAGTTCAAGTTCCCGTCTCTGTGCAGCCTTTTTTGTAACGAAAAAAATTAACTCTGAAATTTCGATTTTCTCAATCTTTAGGTGTGGTATGCTGATATATTAACAGGAGTTCTTGTTTTGTGATTGGTCTCAAATGATAGCACAAGCTTGGTTTCGTCGAAAACCGCGAAGTTCCCGTCTCTGTGCTACCTTTTTTATTACCAAACAATTTTTATTCTGAAAATTTAAGTTTTCTCAAATATCAGGTGTGATATGCTGATATATTTTCAGGAGTTCTTGGCTTGTCATTGGTCTCAAATGATAGCTCAAGCTTGGTTTCGTCCAAAACCGCGGAGTTCCCGTCTCTGTGCTGCCTTTTTTATTACGAAAAATTTTTATTCTGAAAATTTCAATTTTTTTAAATTTCAGGTGTGATAAGCTGATATATTTTCAGGAGTTTATGGCTTGTTTTTAGTCTTAAATGATAGCTCATGCTTAGATTAGTTCCAAACCGCGGAGTTCCCGCCTCTGTGCTGCCTTTTTTGTAACGAAAAAAATTAAATCTGAAATTTCGATTTTCTCAAACTTTAGGAGTGATATGCTGATATATTTACAGGAGTTCTTAGCTTGTTATTGGTCTCAAATGATAGGACAATCTTGGTTTCGTCAAAAACCGCGAAGTTCCCTTCTCTGTGCTGCCTTTTTTATTACGAAAAAATTTTATTCTGAAAATTTCAATTTTTTTAAATTTCAGGTGTGATATGCTGATATATTTTCAGGAGTTTATGGCTTGTTTCTAGTCTTAAATGATAGCTCATGCTTAGATTAGTTCCAAACCGCGGAGTTCCCGCCTCTGTGCTGCCTTTTTTGTAACGAAAAAAATTAACTCTGAAATTTCGAATTTCTCAAATTTTAGGTGTGATATGATGATATATTTTCAGGAGTTCTTGGCTTGTTATTGGTCTCAAATGATAGCACATGCTTGGCTTCATCGAAAACCGTGAAGTTCCCGTCTCTGTGCTGCCTTTTTTATTACCAAAAAATTTTTATTCTGAAAATTTAAGTTTTCTCAAATTTCAGGTGTGATATGCTGATATATTTTCAGGAGTTATTGGCTTGTTATTGGTCTCAAATGATAGCTTAAGCTTGGTTTCGTCGAAAACCGCGGAGTTCCGCGCTCTACGTTTACTTATGTTCTGCGAAAAAATAAGTTTGAAATATCGATTTTCTCATATTTCAGGTGTGATATGCTGATATATTTTCAGGAGTTCTTGGCTTGTCATTGGTCTCAAATGATAGCTCAAGCTTGGTTTCGTCCAAAACCGCGGAGTTCCCGTCTCTGTGCTGCCTTTTTTATTACGAAAAATTTTTATTCTGAAAATTTCAATTTTTTTAAATTTCAGGTGTGATATGCTGATATATTTTCAGGAGTTTATGGCTTGTTTTTAGTCTTAAATGATAGCTCATGCTTAGATTAGTTCCAAACCGCGGAGTTCCCGCCTCTGTGCTGCCTTTTTTGTAACGAAAAAAATTAACTCTGAAATTTCGAATTTCTCAAATTTTAGGTGTGATATGATGATATATTTTCAGGAGTTCTTGGCTTGTTATTGGTCTCAAATGATAGCACATGCTTGGCTTCATCGAAAACTGCGAAGTTCCCGTCTCTGTGCTGCCTTTTTTATTACCAAAAAATTTTTATTCTGAAAATTTAAGTTTTCTCAAATTTCAGGTGTGATATGCTGATATATTTTCAGGAGTTATTGGCTTGTTATTGGTCTCAAATGATAGCTTAAGCTTGGTTTCGTCCAAAACCGCGGAGTTCCGCGCTCTACGTTTACTTATGTTCTGCGAAAAAATAAGTTTGAAATATCGATTTTCTCATATTTCAGGTGTGATATGCTGATATATTTTCAGGAGTTCTAGGCTTGCCTTTGGTCTCAAACGATAGCTCATGCTTGGTTACGTACAAAACCGCGTAGTTCCTGGCTCTGAGTGTACTTAGGTTCTATGAAAAAATAAGTCTGAAATTTCGATTTTCTCAAATTTAAGATGTGATATGCTGATATATTTTCAGGAATTTGGGGCTTGTTTTTAGTCTCAAACGATAGCTTATGCTCGGTTACGTACAAAAACTTGCAGTGTCTGGCTCTGCGCTGCCTTTTTTTATTACGAAAAAAATTACTCTGTAATTTAGATTTTCTCAAATTTCAGGTGTGATATGCTGATATATTTTCAGGAGTTCTAGGCTTGTTTTTGGTCTTAAACGATAGATAATGCTCGGCTACGTACAGAACCACGCAGTTCCAGGCTCTGCGCTGCCTTTTTTATTACGAAAAAATTTACTCTGAAATTTAGAATTTCTCAAACTACAGGTGTGATATGCTGATATATTTTCAAGAGTTCTAGGCTTATTTTTGGTCTTAAATGATAGCTCATGCTTAGCTTTGTGCGAAAACTCGGAGTTCACATCTCGGTGCTGCCTTTTTTATTACGAAAAAATTTACTCTGAAATTTAGAATTTCTCAAACTACAGGTGTGATATGCTGATATATTTTCAAGAGTTCTAGGCTTATTTTTGGTCTTAAATGATAGCTCATGCGTAGCTTAGTGCAAAATCCCGGAGTTCACATCTCGGTGCTGCCTTTTTTATTACGAAAAAAATTTACTCTAAAAATTTCAATTTTCTCAAACTTCAGGTGTGATATGCTGAGATATTTTCAGGAGTTCTAGGATTTTTTTTAAACTTAAATGATAGATCATATTTAGATTAGTTCAAGTTCCCGTCTCTGTGCAGCCTTTTTTGTAACGAAAAAAATTAACTCTGAAATTTCGATTTTCTCAATCTTTAGGTGTGGTATGCTGATATATTAACAGGAGTTCTTGTTTTGTGATTGGTCTCAAATGATAGCACAAGCTTGGTTTCGTCGAAAACCGCGAAGTTCCCGTCTCTGTGCTACCTTTTTTATTACCAAACAATTTTTATTCTGAAAATTTAAGTTTTCTCAAACATCAGGTGTGATATGCTGATATATTTTCAGGAGTTCTTGGCTTGTCATTGGTCTCAAATGATAGCTCAAGCTTGGTTTCGTCCAAAACCGCGGAGTTCCCGTCTCTGTGCTGCCTTTTTTATTACGAAAAATTTTTATTCTGAAAATTTCAATTTTTTTAAATTTCAGGTGTGATATGCTGATATATTTTCAGGAGTTTATGGCTTGTTTTTAAACTTAAATGATAGCTCATGCTTAGGTTAGTTCCAAACCGCGGAGTTCCCGCCTCTGTGCTGCCTTTTTTGTAACGAAAAAAATTAAATCTTAAATTTCGATTTTCTCAAACTTTAGGAGTGATATGCTGATATATTTACAGGAGTTCTTAGCTTGTTATTGGTCTCAAATGATAGGACAATCTTGGTTTCGTCGAAAACCGCGAAGTTCCCTTCTCTGTGCTGCCTTTTTTATTACGAAAAAATTTTATTCTGAAAATTTCAATTTTTTTAAATTTCAGGTGTGATATGCTGATATATTTTCAGGAGTTATTGGCTTGTTATTGGTCTCAAATGATAGCTTAAGCTTGGTTTCGTCCAAAACCGCGGAGTTCCGCGCTCTACGTTTACTTATGTTCTGCGAAAAAATAAGTTTGAAATATCGATTTTCTCATATTTCAGGTGTGATATGCTGATATATTTTCAGGAGTTCTAGGCTTGCTTTTGGTCTCAAACGATAGCTCATGCCTGGTTACGTACAAAACCGCGTAGTTCCTGGCTCTGAGTGTACTTATGTTCTATGAAAAAAATAAGTCTGAAATTTCGATTTTCTCAAATTTAAGATGTGATATGCTGATATATTTTCAGGAATTTGGGGCTTGTTTTTAGTCTCAAACGATAGCTTATGCTCGGTTACGTACAAAACCTTGCAGTTTCTGGCTCTGCGCTGCCTTTTTTTATTACGAAAAAAATTACTCTGTAATTTAGATTTTCTCAAATTTCAGGTGTGATATGCTGATATATTTTCAGGAGTTCTAGGCTTGTTTTTGGTATTAAACGATAGCTAATGCTCGGTTACGTACAAAACCACGCAGTTCCAGGCTCTGCGCTGCCTTTTTTATTACGAAAAAATTTACTCTGAAATTTAGAATTTCTCAAACTACAGGTGTGATATGCTGATATATTTTCAAGAGTTCTAGGCTTATTTTTGGTCTTAAATGATAGCTCATGCTTAGCTTAGTGCAAAAACCCGGAGTTCACTACTCGGTGCTGCCTTTTTTATTACGAAAAAAATTTACTCTAAAAATTTCAATTTTCTCAAACTTCAGGTGTGATATGCTGAGATATTTTCAGGAGTACTAGGATTTTTTTTAAACTTAAATGATAGATCATATTTAGATTAGTTCAAGTTCCCGTCTCTGTGCAGCCTTTTTTGTAACGAAAAAAATTAACTCTGAAATTTCGATTTTCTCAATCTTTAGGTGTGGTATGCTGATATATTAACAGGAGTTCTTGTTTTGTGATTGGTCTCAAATGATAGCACAAGCTTGGTTTCGTCGAAAACCGCGAAGTTCCCGTCTCTGTGCTACCTTTTTCATTACCAAACAATTTTTATTCTGAAAATTTAAGTTTTCTCAAATATCAGGTGTGATATGCTGATATATTTTCAGGAGTTCTTGGCTTGTCATTGGTCTCAAATGATAGCTCAAGCTTGGTTTCGTCCAAAACCGCGGAGTTCCCGTCTCTGTGCTGCCTTTTTTATTACGAAAAATTTTGATTCTGAAAATTTCAATTTTTTTAAATTTCAGGTGTGATATGCTGATATATTTTCAGGAGTTTATGGCTTGTTTTAGTCTTAAATGATAGCTCATGCTTAGATTAGTTCCAAACCGCGGAGTTCCCGCCTCTGTGCTGCCTTTTTTGTAACGAAAAAAATTAACTCTGAAATTTCGAATTTCTCAAATTTTAGGTGTGATATGATGATATATTTTCAGGAGTTCTTGGCTTGTTATTGGTCTCAAATGATAGCACATGCTTGGCATCATCGAAAACCGTGAAGTTCCCGTCTCTGTGCTGCCTTTTTTATTACCAAAAAATTTTTATTCTGAAAATTTAAGTTTTCTCAAATTTCAGGTGTGATATGCTGATATATTTTCAGGAGTTATTGGCTTGTTATTGGTCTCAAATGATAACTTAAGCTTGGTTTCGTCCAAAACCGCGGAGTTCCGCGCTCTACGTTTACTTATGTTCTGCGAAAAAATAAGTTTGAAATATCGATTTTCTCATATTTCAGGTGTGATATGCTGATTTATTTTCAGGAGTTCTAGGCTTGCTTTTGGTCTCAAACGATAGCTCATGCCTGGTTACGTACAAAACCGCGTAGTTCCTGGCTCTGAGTGTACTTATGTTCTATGAAAAAAATAAGTCTGAAATTTCGATTTTCTCAAATTTAAGATGTGATATGCTGATATATTTTCAGGAATTTGGGGCTTGTTTTTAGTCTCAAACGATAGCTTATGCTCGGTTACGTACAAAAACTTGCAGTTTCTGGCTCTGCGCTGCCTTTTTTTATTACGAAAAAAATTACTCTGTAATTTAGATTTTCTCAAATTTCAGGTGTGATATGCTGATATATTTTCAGGAGTTCTAGGCTTGTTTTTGGTATTAAACGATAGCTAATGCTCGGTTACGTACAAAACCACGCAGTTCCAGGCTCTGCGCTGCCTTTTTTATTACGAAAAAATTTACTCTGAAATTTAGAATTTCTCAAACTACAGGTGTGATATGCTGATATATTTTCAAGAGTTCTAGGCTTATTTTTGGTCTTAAATGATAGCTCATGCTTAGCTTAGTGCGAAAACTCGGAGTTCACATCTCGGTGCTGCCTTTTTTATTACGAAAAAATTTACTCTGAAAGTTAGAATTTCTCAAACTACAGGTGTGATATGCTGATATATTTTCAAGAGTTCTAGGCTTATTTTTGGTCTTAAATGATAGCTCATGCTTAGCTTAGTGCAAAAACCCGGAGTTCACTACTCGGTGCTGCCTTTTTTATTACGAAAAAAATTTACTCTAAAAATTTCAATTTTCTCAAACTTCAGGTGTGATATGCTGAGATATTTTCAGGAGTTCTAGGATTTTTTTTAAACTTAAATGATAGATCATATTTAGATTAGTTCAAGTTCCCGTCTCTGTGCAGCCTTTTTTGTAACGAAAAAAATTAACTCTGAAATTTCGATTTTCTCAATCTTTAGGTGTGGTATGCTGATATATTAACAGGAGTTCTTGTTTTGTGATTGGTCTCAAATGATAGCACAAGCTTGGTTTCGTCGAAAACCGCGAAGTTCCCGTCTCTGTGCTACCTTTTTTATTACCAAACAATTTTTATTCTGAAAATTTAAGTTTTCTCAAATATCAGGTGTGATATGCTGATATATTTTCAGGAGTTCTTGGCTTGTCATTGGTCTCAAATGATAGCTCAAGCTTGGTTTCGTCCAAAACCGCGGAGTTCCCGTCTCTGTGCTGCCTTTTTTATTACGAAAAATTTTTATTCTGAAAATTTCAATTTTTTTAAATTTCAGGTGTGATAAGCTGATATATTTTCAGGAGTTTATGGCTTGTTTTTAGTCTTAAATGATAGCTCATGCTTAGATTAGTTCCAAACCGCGGAGTTCCCGCCTCTGTGCTGCCTTTTTTGTAACGAAAAAAATTAAATCTGAAATTTCGATTTTCTCAAACTTTAGGAGTGATATGCTGATATATTTACAGGAGTTCTTAGCTTGTTATTGGTCTCAAATGATAGGACAATCTTGGTTTCGTCAAAAACCGCGAAGTTCCCTTCTCTGTGCTGCCTTTTTTATTACGAAAAAATTTTATTCTGAAAATTTCAATTTTTTTAAATTTCAGGTGTGATATGCTGATATATTTTCAGGAGTTTATGGCTTGTTTCTAGTCTTAAATGATAGCTCATGCTTAGATTAGTTCCAAACCGCGGAGTTCCCGCCTCTGTGCTGCCTTTTTTGTAACGAAAAAAATTAACTCTGAAATTTCGAATTTCTCAAATTTTAGGTGTGATATGATGATATATTTTCAGGAGTTCTTGGCTTGTTATTGGTCTCAAATGATAGCACATGCTTGGCTTCATCGAAAACCGTGAAGTTCCCGTCTCTGTGCTGCCTTTTTTATTACCAAAAAATTTTTATTCTGAAAATTTAAGTTTTCTCAAATTTCAGGTGTGATATGCTGATATATTTTCAGGAGTTATTGGCTTGTTATTGGTCTCAAATGATAGCTTAAGCTTGGTTTCGTCGAAAACCGCGGAGTTCCGCGCTCTACGTTTACTTATGTTCTGCGAAAAAATAAGTTTGAAATATCGATTTTCTCATATTTCAGGTGTGATATGCTGATATATTTTCAGGAGTTCTTGGCTTGTCATTGGTCTCAAATGATCGCTCAAGCTTGGTTTCGTCCAAAACCGCGGAGTTCCCGTCTCTGTGCTGCCTTTTTTATTACGAAAAATTTTTATTCTGAAAATTTCAATTTTTTTAAATTTCAGGTGTGATATGCTGATATATTTTCAGGAGTTTATGGCTTGTTTTTAGTCTTAAATGATAGCTCATGCTTAGATTAGTTCCAAACCGCGGAGTTCCCGCCTCTGTGCTGCCTTTTTTGTAACGAAAAAAATTAACTCTGAAATTTCGAATTTCTCAAATTTTAGGTGTGATATGATGATATATTTTCAGGAGTTCTTGGCTTGTTATTGGTCTCAAATGATAGCACATGCTTGGCTTCATCGAAAACTGCGAAGTTCCCGTCTCTGTGCTGCCTTTTTTATTACCAAAAAATTTTTATTCTGAAAATTTAAGTTTTCTCAAATTTCAGGTGTGATATGCTGATATATTTTCAGGAGTGATTGGCTTGTTATTGGTCTCAAATGATAGCTTAAGCTTGGTTTCGTCCAAAACCGCGGAGTTCCGCGCTCTACGTTTACTTATGTTCTGCGAAAAAATAAGTTTGAAATATCGATTTTCTCATATTTCAGGTGTGATATGCTGATATATTTTCAGGAGTTCTAGGCTTGCCTTTGGTCTCAAACGATAGCTCATGCTTGGTTACGTACAAAACCGCGTAGTTCCTGGCTCTGAGTGTACTTAGGTTCTATGAAAAAATAAGTCTGAAATTTCGATTTTCTCAAATTTAAGATGTGATATGCTGATATATTTTCAGGAATTTGGGGCTTGTTTTTAGTCTCAAACGATAGCTTATGCTCGGTTACGTACAAAAACTTGCAGTGTCTGGCTCTGCGCTGCCTTTTTTTATTACGAAAAAAATTACTCTGTAATTTAGATTTTCTCAAATTTCAGGTGTGATATGCTGATATATTTTCAGGAGTTCTAGGCTTGTTTTTGGTCTTAAACGATAGATAATGCTCGGCTACGTACAGAACCACGCAGTTCCAGGCTCTGCGCTGCCTTTTTTATTACGAAAAAATTTACTCTGAAATTTAGAATTTCTCAAACTACAGGTGTGATATGCTGATATATTTTCAAGAGTTCTAGGCTTATTTTTGGTCTTAAATGATAGCTCATGCTTAGCTTTGTGCGAAAACTCGGAGTTCACATCTCGGTGCTGCCTTTTTTATTACGAAAAAATTTACTCTGAAATTTAGAATTTCTCAAACTACAGGTGTGATATGCTGATATATTTTCAAGAGTTCTAGGCTTATTTTTGGTCTTAAATGATAGCTCATGCGTAGCTTAGTGCAAAATCCCGGAGTTCACATCTCGGTGCTGCCTTTTTTATTACGAAAAAAATTTACTCTAAAAATTTCAATTTTCTCAAACTTCAGGTGTGATATGCTGAGATATTTTCAGGAGTTCTAGGATTTTTTTTAAACTTAAATGATAGATCATATTTAGATTAGTTCAAGTTCCCGTCTCTGTGCAGCCTTTTTTGTAACGAAAAAAATTAACTCTGAAATTTCGATTTTCTCAATCTTTAGGTGTGGTATGCTGATATATTAACAGGAGTTCTTGTTTTGTGATTGGTCTCAAATGATAGCACAAGCTTGGTTTCGTCGAAAACCGCGAAGTTCCCGTCTCTGTGCTACCTTTTTTATTACCAAACAATTTTTATTCTGAAAATTTAAGTTTTCTCAAACATCAGGTGTGATATGCTGATATATTTTCAGGAGTTCTTGGCTTGTCATTGGTCTCAAATGATAGCTCAAGCTTGGTTTCGTCCAAAACCGCGGAGTTCCCGTCTCTGTGCTGCCTTTTTTATTACGAAAAATTTTTATTCTGAAAATTTCAATTTTTTTAAATTTCAGGTGTGATATGCTGATATATTTTCAGGAGTTTATGGCTTGTTTTTAAACTTAAATGATAGCTCATGCTTAGGTTAGTTCCAAACCGCGGAGTTCCCGCCTCTGTGCTGCCTTTTTTGTAACGAAAAAAATTAAATCTTAAATTTCGATTTTCTCAAACTTTAGGAGTGATATGCTGATATATTTACAGGAGTTCTTAGCTTGTTATTGGTCTCAAATGATAGGACAATCTTGGTTTCGTCGAAAACCGCGAAGTTCCCTTCTCTGTGCTGCCTTTTTTATTACGAAAAAATTTTATTCTGAAAATTTCAATTTTTTTAAATTTCAGGTGTGATATGCTGATATATTTTCAGGAGTTATTGGCTTGTTATTGGTCTCAAATGATAGCTTAAGCTTGGTTTCGTCCAAAACCGCGGAGTTCCGCGCTCTACGTTTACTTATGTTCTGCGAAAAAATAAGTTTGAAATATCGATTTTCTCATATTTCAGGTGTGATATGCTGATATATTTTCAGGAGTTCTAGGCTTGCTTTTGGTCTCAAACGATAGCTCATGCCTGGTTACGTACAAAACCGCGTAGTTCCTGGCTCTGAGTGTACTTATGTTCTATGAAAAAAATAAGTCTGAAATTTCGATTTTCTCAAATTTAAGATGTGATATGCTGATATATTTTCAGGAATTTGGGGCTTGTTTTTAGTCTCAAACGATAGCTTATGCTCGGTTACGTACAAAAACTTGCAGTTTCTGGCTCTGCGCTGCCTTTTTTTATTACGAAAAAAATTACTCTGTAATTTAGATTTTCTCAAATTTCAGGTGTGATATGCTGATATATTTTCAGGAGTTCTAGGCTTGTTTTTGGTATTAAACGATAGCTAATGCTCGGTTACGTACAAAACCACGCAGTTCCAGGCTCTGCGCTGCCTTTTTTATTACGAAAAAATTTACTCTGAAATTTAGAATTTCTCAAACTACAGGTGTGATATGCTGATATATTTTCAAGAGTTCTAGGCTTATTTTTGGTCTTAAATGATAGCTCATGCTTAGCTTAGTGCAAAAACCCGGAGTTCACTACTCGGTGCTGCCTTTTTTATTACGAAAAAAATTTACTCTAAAAATTTCAATTTTCTCAAACTTCAGGTGTGATATGCTGAGATATTTTCAGGAGTACTAGGATTTTTTTTAAACTTAAATGATAGATCATATTTAGATTAGTTCAAGTTCCCGTCTCTGTGCAGCCTTTTTTGTAACGAAAAAAATTAACTCTGAAATTTCGATTTTCTCAATCTTTAGGTGTGGTATGCTGATATATTAACAGGAGTTCTTGTTTTGTGATTGGTCTCAAATGATAGCACAAGCTTGGTTTCGTCGAAAACCGCGAAGTTCCCGTCTCTGTGCTACCTTTTTTATTACCAAACAATTTTTATTCTGAAAATTTAAGTTTTCTCAAATATCAGGTGTGATATGCTGATATATTTTCAGGAGTTCTTGGCTTGTCATTGGTCTCAAATGATAGCTCAAGCTTGGTTTCGTCCAAAACCGCGGAGTTCCCGTCTCTGTGCTGCCTTTTTTATTACGAAAAATTTTGATTCTGAAAATTTCAATTTTTTTAAATTTCAGGTGTGATATGCTGATATATTTTCAGGAGTTTATGGCTTGTTTTTAGTCTTAAATGATAGCTCATGCTTAGATTAGTTCCAAACCGCGGAGTTCCCGCCTCTGTGCTGCCTTTTTTGTAACGAAAAAAATTAAATCTGAAATTTCGATTTTCTCAAACTTTAGGAGTGATATGCTGATATATTTACAGGAGTTCTTAGCTTGTTATTGGTCTCAAATGATAGGACAATCTTGGTTTCGTCAAAAACCGCGAAGTTCCCTTCTCTGTGCTGCCTTTTTTATTACGAAAAAATTTTATTCTGAAAATTTCAATTTTTTTAAATTTCAGGTGTGATATGCTGATATATTTTCAGGAGTTTATGGCTTGTTTCTAGTCTTAAATGATAGCTCATGCTTAGATTAGTTCCAAACCGCGGAGTTCCCGCCTCTGTGCTGCCTTTTTTGTAACGAAAAAAATTAACTCTGAAATTTCGAATTTCTCAAACTTTAGGTGTGATATGATGATATATTTTCAGGAGTTCTTGGCTTGTTATTGGTCTCAAATGATAGCACATGCTTGGCTTCATCGAAAACCGCGAAGTTCCCGTCTCTGTGCTGCCTTTTTTATTACCAAAAAATTTTTATTCTGAAAATTTAAGTTTTCTCAAATTTCAGGTGTGATATGCTGATATATTTTCAGGAGTTATTGGCTTGTTATTGGTCTCAAATGATAGCTTAAGCTTGGTTTCGTCCAAAACCGCGGAGTTCCGCGCTCTACGTTTACTTATGTTCTGCGAAAAAATAAGTTTGAAATATCGATTTTCTCATATTTCAGGTGTGATATGCTGATATATTTTCAGGAGTTCTAGGCTTGCTTTTGGTCTCAAACAATAGCTCATGCTTGGTTACGTACAAAACCGCGTAGTTCCTGGCTCTGAGTGTACTTATGTTCTATGAAAAAAATAAGTCTGAAATTTCGATTTTCTCAAATTTAAGATGTGATATGCTGATATATTTTCAGGAATTTGGGGCTTGTTTTTAGTCTGAAACGATAGCTTATGCTCGGTTACGTACAAAAACTTGCAGTTTCTGGCTCTGCGCTGCCTTTTTTTATTACGAAAAAAATTACTCTGTAATTTAGATTTTCTCAAATTTCAGGTGTGATATGCTGATATATTTTCAGGAGTTCTAGGCTTGTTTTTGGTCTTAAACGATAGCTAATGCTCGGCTACGTACAGAACCACGCAGTTCCAGGCTCTGCGCTGCCTTTTTTATTACGAAAAAATTTACTCTGAAATTTAGAATTTCTCAAACTACAGGTGTGATATGCTGATATATTTTCAAGAGTTCTAGGCTTATTTTTGGTCTCAAATGATAGCTCATGCTTAGCTTAGTGCGAAAACTCGGAGTTCACATCTCGGTGCTGCCTTTTTTATTACGAAAAAATTTACTCTGAAATTTAGAATTTCTCAAACTACAGGTGTGATATGCTGATATATTTTCAAGAGTTCTAGGCTTATTTTTGGTCTTAAATGATAGCTCATGCTTAGCTTAGTGCAAAAACCCGGAGTTCACTACTCGGTGCTGCCTTTTTTATTACGAAAAAAATTTACTCTAAAAATTTCAATTTTCTCAAACTTCAGGTGTGATATGCTGAGATATTTTCAGGAGTTCTAGGATTTTTTTTAAACTTAAATGATAGATCATATTTAGATTAGTTCAAGTTCCCGTCTCTGTGCAGCCTTTTTTGTAACGAAAAAAATTAACTCTGAAATTTCGATTTTCTCAATCTTTAGGTGTGGTATGCTGATATATTAACAGGAGTTCTTGTTTTGTGATTGGTCTCAAATGATAGCACAAGCTTGGTTTCGTCGAAAACCGCGAAGTTCCCGTCTCTGTGCTACCTTTTTTATTACCAAACAATTTTTATTCTGAAAATTTAAGTTTTCTCAAATATCAGGTGTGATATGCTGATATATTTTCAGGAGTTCTTGGCTTGTCATTGGTCTCAAATGATAGCTCAAGCTTGGTTTCGTCCAAAACCGCGGAGTTCCCGTCTCTGTGCTGCCTTTTTTATTACGAAAAATTTTTATTCTGAAAATTTCAATTTTTTTAAATTTCAGGTGTGATATGCTGATATATTTTCAGGAGTTTATGGCTTGTTTTTAGTCTTAAATGATAGCTCATGCTTAGATTAGTTCCAAACCGCGGAGTTCCCGCCTCTGTGCTGCCTTTTTTGTAACGAAAAAAATTAAATCTGAAATTTCGATTTTCTCAAACTTTAGGAGTGATATGCTGATATATTTACAGGAGTTCTTAGCTTGTTATTGGTCTCAAATGATAGGACAATCTTGGTTTCGTCGAAAACCGCGAAGTTCCCTTCTCTGTGCTGCCTTTTTTATTACGAAAAAATTTTATTCTGAAAATTTCAATTTTTTTAAATTTCAGGTGTGATATGTTGATATATTTTCAGGAGTTTATGGCTTGTTTCTAGTCTTAAATGATAGCTCATGCTTAGATTAGTTCCAAACCGCGGAGTTCCCGCCTCTGTGCTGCCTTTTTTGTAACGAAAAAAATTAACTCTGAAATTTCGAATTTCTCAAATTTTAGGTGTGATATGATGATATATTTTCAGGAGTTCTTGGCTTGTTATTGGTCTCAAATGATAGCACATGCTTGGCATCATCGAAAACCGTGAAGTTCCCGTCTCTGTGCTGCCTTTTTTATTACCAAAAAATTTTTATTCTGAAAATTTAAGTTTTCTCAAATTTCAGGTGTGATATGCTGATATATTTTCAGGAGTTATTGGCTTGTTATTGGTCTCAAATGATAACTTAAGCTTGGTTTCGTCCAAAACCGCGGAGTTCCGCGCTCTACGTTTACTTATGTTCTGCGAAAAAATAAGTTTGAAATATCGATTTTCTCATATTTCAGGTGTGATATGCTGATATATTTTCAGGAGTTCTAGGCTTGCTTTTGGTCTCAAACGATAGCTCATGCCTGGTTACGTACAAAACCGCGTAGTTCCTGGCTCTGAGTGTACTTATGTTCTATGAAAAAAATAAGTCTGAAATTTCGATTTTCTCAAATTTAAGATGTGATATGCTGATATATTTTCAGGAGTTTATGGCTTGTTTTTAGTCTTAAATGATAGCTCATGCTTAGATTAGTTCCAAACCGCGGAGTTCCCGCCTCTGTGCTGCCTTTTTTGTAACGAAAAAAATTAAATCTGAAATTTCGATTTTCTCAAACTTTAGGAGTGATATGCTGATATATTTACAGGAGTTCTTAGCTTGTTATTGGTCTCAAATGATAGGACAATCTTGGTTTCGTCGAAAACCGCGAAGTTCCCTTCTCTGTGCTGCCTTTTTTATTACGAAAAAATTTTATTCTGAAAATTTCAATTTTTTTAAATTTCAGGTGTGATATGTTGATATATTTTCAGGAGTTTATGGCTTGTTTCTAGTCTTAAATGATAGCTCATGCTTAGATTAGTTCCAAACCGCGGAGTTCCCGCCTCTGTGCTGCCTTTTTTGTAACGAAAAAAATTAACTCTGAAATTTCGAATTTCTCAAATTTTAGGTGTGATATGATGATATATTTTCAGGAGTTCTTGGCTTGTTATTGGTCTCAAATGATAGCACATGCTTGGCATCATCGAAAACCGTGAAGTTCCCGTCTCTGTGCTGCCTTTTTTATTACCAAAAAATTTTTATTCTGAAAATTTAAGTTTTCTCAAATTTCAGGTGTGATATGCTGATATATTTTCAGGAGTTATTGGCTTGTTATTGGTCTCAAATGATAACTTAAGCTTGGTTTCGTCCAAAACCGCGGAGTTCCGCGCTCTACGTTTACTTATGTTCTGCGAAAAAATAAGTTTGAAATATCGATTTTCTCATATTTCAGGTGTGATATGCTGATTTATTTTCAGGAGTTCTAGGCTTGCTTTTGGTCTCAAACGATAGCTCATGCCTGGTTACGTACAAAACCGCGTAGTTCCTGGCTCTGAGTGTACTTATGTTCTATGAAAAAAATAAGTCTGAAATTTCGATTTTCTCAAATTTAAGATGTGATATGCTGATATATTTTCAGGAATTTGGGGCTTGTTTTTAGTCTCAAACGATAGCTTATGCTCGGTTACGTACAAAAACTTGCAGTTTCTGGCTCTGCGCTGCCTTTTTTTATTACGAAAAAAATTACTCTGTAATTTAGATTTTCTCAAATTTCAGGTGTGATATGCTGATATATTTTCAGGAGTTCTAGGCTTGTTTTTGGTATTAAACGATAGCTAATGCTCGGTTACGTACAAAACCACGCAGTTCCAGGCTCTGCGCTGCCTTTTTTATTACGAAAAAATTTACTCTGAAATTTAGAATTTCTCAAACTACAGGTGTGATATGCTGATATATTTTCAAGAGTTCTAGGCTTATTTTTGGTCTTAAATGATAGCTCATGCTTAGCTTAGTGCGAAAACTCGGAGTTCACATCTCGGTGCTGCCTTTTTTATTACGAAAAAATTTACTCTGAAAGTTAGAATTTCTCAAACTACAGGTGTGATATGCTGATATATTTTCAAGAGTTCTAGGCTTATTTTTGGTCTTAAATGATAGCTCATGCTTAGCTTAGTGCAAAAACCCGGAGTTCACTACTCGGTGCTGCCTTTTTTATTACGAAAAAAATTTACTCTAAAAATTTCAATTTTCTCAAACTTCAGGTGTGATATGCTGAGATATTTTCAGGAGTTCTAGGATTTTTTTTAAACTTAAATGATAGATCATATTTAGATTAGTTCAAGTTCCCGTCTCTGTGCAGCCTTTTTTGTAACGAAAAAAATTAACTCTGAAATTTCGATTTTCTCAATCTTTAGGTGTGGTATGCTGATATATTAACAGGAGTTCTTGTTTTGTGATTGGTCTCAAATGATAGCACAAGCTTGGTTTCGTCGAAAACCGCGAAGTTCCCGTCTCTGTGCTACCTTTTTTATTACCAAACAATTTTTATTCTGAAAATTTAAGTTTTCTCAAATATCAGGTGTGATATGCTGATATATTTTCAGGAGTTCTTGGCTTGTCATTGGTCTCAAATGATAGCTCAAGCTTGGTTTCGTCCAAAACCGCGGAGTTCCCGTCTCTGTGCTGCCTTTTTTATTACGAAAAATTTTTATTCTGAAAATTTCAATTTTTTTAAATTTCAGGTGTGATAAGCTGATATATTTTCAGGAGTTTATGGCTTGTTTTTAGTCTTAAATGATAGCTCATGCTTAGATTAGTTCCAAACCGCGGAGTTCCCGCCTCTGTGCTGCCTTTTTTGTAACGAAAAAAATTAAATCTGAAATTTCGATTTTCTCAAACTTTAGGAGTGATATGCTGATATATTTACAGGAGTTCTTAGCTTGTTATTGGTCTCAAATGATAGGACAATCTTGGTTTCGTCAAAAACCGCGAAGTTCCCTTCTCTGTGCTGCCTTTTTTATTACGAAAAAATTTTATTCTGAAAATTTCAATTTTTTTAAATTTCAGGTGTGATATGCTGATATATTTTCAGGAGTTTATGGCTTGTTTCTAGTCTTAAATGATAGCTCATGCTTAGATTAGTTCCAAACCGCGGAGTTCCCGCCTCTGTGCTGCCTTTTTTGTAACGAAAAAAATTAACTCTGAAATTTCGAATTTCTCAAATTTTAGGTGTGATATGATGATATATTTTCAGGAGTTCTTGGCTTGTTATTGGTCTCAAATGATAGCACATGCTTGGCTTCATCGAAAACCGTGAAGTTCCCGTCTCTGTGCTGCCTTTTTTATTACCAAAAAATTTTTATTCTGAAAATTTAAGTTTTCTCAAATTTCAGGTGTGATATGCTGATATATTTTCAGGAGTTATTGGCTTGTTATTGGTCTCAAATGATAGCTTAAGCTTGGTTTCGTCGAAAACCGCGGAGTTCCGCGCTCTACGTTTACTTATGTTCTGCGAAAAAATAAGTTTGAAATATCGATTTTCTCATATTTCAGGTGTGATATGCTGATATATTTTCAGGAGTTCTTGGCTTGTCATTGGTCTCAAATGATCGCTCAAGCTTGGTTTCGTCCAAAACCGCGGAGTTCCCGTCTCTGTGCTGCCTTTTTTATTACGAAAAATTTTTATTCTGAAAATTTCAATTTTTTTAAATTTCAGGTGTGATATGCTGATATATTTTCAGGAGTTTATGGCTTGTTTTTAGTCTTAAATGATAGCTCATGCTTAGATTAGTTCCAAACCGCGGAGTTCCCGCCTCTGTGCTGCCTTTTTTGTAACGAAAAAAATTAACTCTGAAATTTCGAATTTCTCAAATTTTAGGTGTGATATGATGATATATTTTCAGGAGTTCTTGGCTTGTTATTGGTCTCAAATGATAGCACATGCTTGGCTTCATCGAAAACTGCGAAGTTCCCGTCTCTGTGCTGCCTTTTTTATTACCAAAAAATTTTTATTCTGAAAATTTAAGTTTTCTCAAATTTCAGGTGTGATATGCTGATATATTTTCAGGAGTGATTGGCTTGTTATTGGTCTCAAATGATAGCTTAAGCTTGGTTTCGTCCAAAACCGCGGAGTTCCGCGCTCTACGTTTACTTATGTTCTGCGAAAAAATAAGTTTGAAATATCGATTTTCTCATATTTCAGGTGTGATATGCTGATATATTTTCAGGAGTTCTAGGCTTGCCTTTGGTCTCAAACGATAGCTCATGCTTGGTTACGTACAAAACCGCGTAGTTCCTGGCTCTGAGTGTACTTAGGTTCTATGAAAAAATAAGTCTGAAATTTCGATTTTCTCAAATTTAAGATGTGATATGCTGATATATTTTCAGGAATTTGGGGCTTGTTTTTAGTCTCAAACGATAGCTTATGCTCGGTTACGTACAAAAACTTGCAGTGTCTGGCTCTGCGCTGCCTTTTTTTATTACGAAAAAAATTACTCTGTAATTTAGATTTTCTCAAATTTCAGGTGTGATATGCTGATATATTTTCAGGAGTTCTAGGCTTGTTTTTGGTCTTAAACGATAGATAATGCTCGGCTACGTACAGAACCACGCAGTTCCAGGCTCTGCGCTGCCTTTTTTATTACGAAAAAATTTACTCTGAAATTTAGAATTTCTCAAACTACAGGTGTGATATGCTGATATATTTTCAAGAGTTCTAGGCTTATTTTTGGTCTTAAATGATAGCTCATGCTTAGCTTTGTGCGAAAACTCGGAGTTCACATCTCGGTGCTGCCTTTTTTATTACGAAAAAATTTACTCTGAAATTTAGAATTTCTCAAACTACAGGTGTGATATGCTGATATATTTTCAAGAGTTCTAGGCTTATTTTTGGTCTTAAATGATAGCTCATGCGTAGCTTAGTGCAAAATCCCGGAGTTCACATCTCGGTGCTGCCTTTTTTATTACGAAAAAAATTTACTCTAAAAATTTCAATTTTCTCAAACTTCAGGTGTGATATGCTGAGATATTTTCAGGAGTTCTAGGATTTTTTTTAAACTTAAATGATAGATCATATTTAGATTAGTTCAAGTTCCCGTCTCTGTGCAGCCTTTTTTGTAACGAAAAAAATTAACTCTGAAATTTCGATTTTCTCAATCTTTAGGTGTGGTATGCTGATATATTAACAGGAGTTCTTGTTTTGTGATTGGTCTCAAATGATAGCACAAGCTTGGTTTCGTCGAAAACCGCGAAGTTCCCGTCTCTGTGCTACCTTTTTTATTACCAAACAATTTTTATTCTGAAAATTTAAGTTTTCTCAAACATCAGGTGTGATATGCTGATATATTTTCAGGAGTTCTTGGCTTGTCATTGGTCTCAAATGATAGCTCAAGCTTGGTTTCGTCCAAAACCGCGGAGTTCCCGTCTCTGTGCTGCCTTTTTTATTACGAAAAATTTTTATTCTGAAAATTTCAATTTTTTTAAATTTCAGGTGTGATATGCTGATATATTTTCAGGAGTTTATGGCTTGTTTTTAAACTTAAATGATAGCTCATGCTTAGGTTAGTTCCAAACCGCGGAGTTCCCGCCTCTGTGCTGCCTTTTTTGTAACGAAAAAAATTAAATCTTAAATTTCGATTTTCTCAAACTTTAGGAGTGATATGCTGATATATTTACAGGAGTTCTTAGCTTGTTATTGGTCTCAAATGATAGGACAATCTTGGTTTCGTCGAAAACCGCGAAGTTCCCTTCTCTGTGCTGCCTTTTTTATTACGAAAAAATTTTATTCTGAAAATTTCAATTTTTTTAAATTTCAGGTGTGATATGCTGATATATTTTCAGGAGTTATTGGCTTGTTATTGGTCTCAAATGATAGCTTAAGCTTGGTTTCGTCCAAAACCGCGGAGTTCCGCGCTCTACGTTTACTTATGTTCTGCGAAAAAATAAGTTTGAAATATCGATTTTCTCATATTTCAGGTGTGATATGCTGATATATTTTCAGGAGTTCTAGGCTTGCTTTTGGTCTCAAACGATAGCTCATGCCTGGTTACGTACAAAACCGCGTAGTTCCTGGCTCTGAGTGTACTTATGTTCTATGAAAAAAATAAGTCTGAAATTTCGATTTTCTCAAATTTAAGATGTGATATGCTGATATATTTTCAGGAATTTGGGGCTTGTTTTTAGTCTCAAACGATAGCTTATGCTCGGTTACGTACAAAAACTTGCAGTTTCTGGCTCTGCGCTGCCTTTTTTTATTACGAAAAAAATTACTCTGTAATTTAGATTTTCTCAAATTTCAGGTGTGATATGCTGATATATTTTCAGGAGTTCTAGGCTTGTTTTTGGTATTAAACGATAGCTAATGCTCGGTTACGTACAAAACCACGCAGTTCCAGGCTCTGCGCTGCCTTTTTTATTACGAAAAAATTTACTCTGAAATTTAGAATTTCTCAAACTACAGGTGTGATATGCTGATATATTTTCAAGAGTTCTAGGCTTATTTTTGGTCTTAAATGATAGCTCATGCTTAGCTTAGTGCAAAAACCCGGAGTTCACTACTCGGTGCTGCCTTTTTTATTACGAAAAAAATTTACTCTAAAAATTTCAATTTTCTCAAACTTCAGGTGTGATATGCTGAGATATTTTCAGGAGTACTAGGATTTTTTTTAAACTTAAATGATAGATCATATTTAGATTAGTTCAAGTTCCCGTCTCTGTGCAGCCTTTTTTGTAACGAAAAAAATTAACTCTGAAATTTCGATTTTCTCAATCTTTAGGTGTGGTATGCTGATATATTAACAGGAGTTCTTGTTTTGTGATTGGTCTCAAATGATAGCACAAGCTTGGTTTCGTCGAAAACCGCGAAGTTCCCGTCTCTGTGCTACCTTTTTTATTACCAAACAATTTTTATTCTGAAAATTTAAGTTTTCTCAAATATCAGGTGTGATATGCTGATATATTTTCAGGAGTTCTTGGCTTGTCATTGGTCTCAAATGATAGCTCAAGCTTGGTTTCGTCCAAAACCGCGGAGTTCCCGTCTCTGTGCTGCCTTTTTTATTACGAAAAATTTTGATTCTGAAAATTTCAATTTTTTTAAATTTCAGGTGTGATATGCTGATATATTTTCAGGAGTTTATGGCTTGTTTTTAGTCTTAAATGATAGCTCATGCTTAGATTAGTTCCAAACCGCGGAGTTCCCGCCTCTGTGCTGCCTTTTTTGTAACGAAAAAAATTAAATCTGAAATTTCGATTTTCTCAAACTTTAGGAGTGATATGCTGATATATTTACAGGAGTTCTTAGCTTGTTATTGGTCTCAAATGATAGGACAATCTTGGTTTCGTCAAAAACCGCGAAGTTCCCTTCTCTGTGCTGCCTTTTTTATTACGAAAAAATTTTATTCTGAAAATTTCAATTTTTTTAAATTTCAGGTGTGATATGCTGATATATTTTCAGGAGTTTATGGCTTGTTTCTAGTCTTAAATGATAGCTCATGCTTAGATTAGTTCCAAACCGCGGAGTTCCCGCCTCTGTGCTGCCTTTTTTGTAACGAAAAAAATTAACTCTGAAATTTCGAATTTCTCAAACTTTAGGTGTGATATGATGATATATTTTCAGGAGTTCTTGGCTTGTTATTGGTCTCAAATGATAGCACATGCTTGGCTTCATCGAAAACCGCGAAGTTCCCGTCTCTGTGCTGCCTTTTTTATTACCAAAAAATTTTTATTCTGAAAATTTAAGTTTTCTCAAATTTCAGGTGTGATATGCTGATATATTTTCAGGAGTTATTGGCTTGTTATTGGTCTCAAATGATAGCTTAAGCTTGGTTTCGTCCAAAACCGCGGAGTTCCGCGCTCTACGTTTACTTATGTTCTGCGAAAAAATAAGTTTGAAATATCGATTTTCTCATATTTCAGGTGTGATATGCTGATATATTTTCAGGAGTTCTAGGCTTGCTTTTGGTCTCAAACAATAGCTCATGCTTGGTTACGTACAAAACCGCGTAGTTCCTGGCTCTGAGTGTACTTATGTTCTATGAAAAAAATAAGTCTGAAATTTCGATTTTCTCAAATTTAAGATGTGATATGCTGATATATTTTCAGGAATTTGGGGCTTGTTTTTAGTCTGAAACGATAGCTTATGCTCGGTTACGTACAAAAACTTGCAGTTTCTGGCTCTGCGCTGCCTTTTTTTATTACGAAAAAAATTACTCTGTAATTTAGATTTTCTCAAATTTCAGGTGTGATATGCTGATATATTTTCAGGAGTTCTAGGCTTGTTTTTGGTCTTAAACGATAGCTAATGCTCGGCTACGTACAGAACCACGCAGTTCCAGGCTCTGCGCTGCCTTTTTTATTACGAAAAAATTTACTCTGAAATTTAGAATTTCTCAAACTACAGGTGTGATATGCTGATATATTTTCAAGAGTTCTAGGCTTATTTTTGGTCTCAAATGATAGCTCATGCTTAGCTTAGTGCGAAAACTCGGAGTTCACATCTCGGTGCTGCCTTTTTTATTACGAAAAAATTTACTCTGAAATTTAGAATTTCTCAAACTACAGGTGTGATATGCTGATATATTTTCAAGAGTTCTAGGCTTATTTTTGGTCTTAAATGATAGCTCATGCTTAGCTTAGTGCAAAAACCCGGAGTTCACTACTCGGTGCTGCCTTTTTTATTACGAAAAAAATTTACTCTAAAAATTTCAATTTTCTCAAACTTCAGGTGTGATATGCTGAGATATTTTCAGGAGTTCTAGGATTTTTTTTAAACTTAAATGATAGATCATATTTAGATTAGTTCAAGTTCCCGTCTCTGTGCAGCCTTTTTTGTAACGAAAAAAATTAACTCTGAAATTTCGATTTTCTCAATCTTTAGGTGTGGTATGCTGATATATTAACAGGAGTTCTTGTTTTGTGATTGGTCTCAAATGATAGCACAAGCTTGGTTTCGTCGAAAACCGCGAAGTTCCCGTCTCTGTGCTACCTTTTTTATTACCAAACAATTTTTATTCTGAAAATTTAAGTTTTCTCAAATATCAGGTGTGATATGCTGATATATTTTCAGGAGTTCTTGGCTTGTCATTGGTCTCAAATGATAGCTCAAGCTTGGTTTCGTCCAAAACCGCGGAGTTCCCGTCTCTGTGCTGCCTTTTTTATTACGAAAAATTTTTATTCTGAAAATTTCAATTTTTTTAAATTTCAGGTGTGATATGCTGATATATTTTCAGGAGTTTATGGCTTGTTTTTAGTCTTAAATGATAGCTCATGCTTAGATTAGTTCCAAACCGCGGAGTTCCCGCCTCTGTGCTGCCTTTTTTGTAACGAAAAAAATTAAATCTGAAATTTCGATTTTCTCAAACTTTAGGAGTGATATGCTGATATATTTACAGGAGTTCTTAGCTTGTTATTGGTCTCAAATGATAGGACAATCTTGGTTTCGTCGAAAACCGCGAAGTTCCCTTCTCTGTGCTGCCTTTTTTATTACGAAAAAATTTTATTCTGAAAATTTCAATTTTTTTAAATTTCAGGTGTGATATGTTGATATATTTTCAGGAGTTTATGGCTTGTTTCTAGTCTTAAATGATAGCTCATGCTTAGATTAGTTCCAAACCGCGGAGTTCCCGCCTCTGTGCTGCCTTTTTTGTAACGAAAAAAATTAACTCTGAAATTTCGAATTTCTCAAATTTTAGGTGTGATATGATGATATATTTTCAGGAGTTCTTGGCTTGTTATTGGTCTCAAATGATAGCACATGCTTGGCATCATCGAAAACCGTGAAGTTCCCGTCTCTGTGCTGCCTTTTTTATTACCAAAAAATTTTTATTCTGAAAATTTAAGTTTTCTCAAATTTCAGGTGTGATATGCTGATATATTTTCAGGAGTTATTGGCTTGTTATTGGTCTCAAATGATAACTTAAGCTTGGTTTCGTCCAAAACCGCGGAGTTCCGCGCTCTACGTTTACTTATGTTCTGCGAAAAAATAAGTTTGAAATATCGATTTTCTCATATTTCAGGTGTGATATGCTGATATATTTTCAGGAGTTCTAGGCTTGCTTTTGGTCTCAAACGATAGCTCATGCCTGGTTACGTACAAAACCGCGTAGTTCCTGGCTCTGAGTGTACTTATGTTCTATGAAAAAAATAAGTCTGAAATTTCGATTTTCTCAAATTTAAGATGTGATATGCTGATATATTTTCAGGAGTTTATGGCTTGTTTTTAGTCTTAAATGATAGCTCATGCTTAGATTAGTTCCAAACCGCGGAGTTCCCGCCTCTGTGCTGCCTTTTTTGTAACGAAAAAAATTAAATCTGAAATTTCGATTTTCTCAAACTTTAGGAGTGATATGCTGATATATTTACAGGAGTTCTTAGCTTGTTATTGGTCTCAAATGATAGGACAATCTTGGTTTCGTCGAAAACCGCGAAGTTCCCTTCTCTGTGCTGCCTTTTTTATTACGAAAAAATTTTATTCTGAAAATTTCAATTTTTTTAAATTTCAGGTGTGATATGTTGATATATTTTCAGGAGTTTATGGCTTGTTTCTAGTCTTAAATGATAGCTCATGCTTAGATTAGTTCCAAACCGCGGAGTTCCCGCCTCTGTGCTGCCTTTTTTGTAACGAAAAAAATTAACTCTGAAATTTCGAATTTCTCAAATTTTAGGTGTGATATGATGATATATTTTCAGGAGTTCTTGGCTTGTTATTGGTCTCAAATGATAGCACATGCTTGGCATCATCGAAAACCGTGAAGTTCCCGTCTCTGTGCTGCCTTTTTTATTACCAAAAAATTTTTATTCTGAAAATTTAAGTTTTCTCAAATTTCAGGTGTGATATGCTGATATATTTTCAGGAGTTATTGGCTTGTTATTGGTCTCAAATGATAACTTAAGCTTGGTTTCGTCCAAAACCGCGGAGTTCCGCGCTCTACGTTTACTTATGTTCTGCGAAAAAATAAGTTTGAAATATCGATTTTCTCATATTTCAGGTGTGATATGCTGATTTATTTTCAGGAGTTCTAGGCTTGCTTTTGGTCTCAAACGATAGCTCATGCCTGGTTACGTACAAAACCGCGTAGTTCCTGGCTCTGAGTGTACTTATGTTCTATGAAAAAAATAAGTCTGAAATTTCGATTTTCTCAAATTTAAGATGTGATATGCTGATATATTTTCAGGAATTTGGGGCTTGTTTTTAGTCTCAAACGATAGCTTATGCTCGGTTACGTACAAAAACTTGCAGTTTCTGGCTCTGCGCTGCCTTTTTTTATTACGAAAAAAATTACTCTGTAATTTAGATTTTCTCAAATTTCAGGTGTGATATGCTGATATATTTTCAGGAGTTCTAGGCTTGTTTTTGGTATTAAACGATAGCTAATGCTCGGTTACGTACAAAACCACGCAGTTCCAGGCTCTGCGCTGCCTTTTTTATTACGAAAAAATTTACTCTGAAATTTAGAATTTCTCAAACTACAGGTGTGATATGCTGATATATTTTCAAGAGTTCTAGGCTTATTTTTGGTCTTAAATGATAGCTCATGCTTAGCTTAGTGCGAAAACTCGGAGTTCACATCTCGGTGCTGCCTTTTTTATTACGAAAAAATTTACTCTGAAAGTTAGAATTTCTCAAACTACAGGTGTGATATGCTGATATATTTTCAAGAGTTCTAGGCTTATTTTTGGTCTTAAATGATAGCTCATGCTTAGCTTAGTGCAAAAACCCGGAGTTCACTACTCGGTGCTGCCTTTTTTATTACGAAAAAAATTTACTCTAAAAATTTCAATTTTCTCAAACTTCAGGTGTGATATGCTGAGATATTTTCAGGAGTTCTAGGATTTTTTTTAAACTTAAATGATAGATCATATTTAGATTAGTTCAAGTTCCCGTCTCTGTGCAGCCTTTTTTGTAACGAAAAAAATTAACTCTGAAATTTCGATTTTCTCAATCTTTAGGTGTGGTATGCTGATATATTAACAGGAGTTCTTGTTTTGTGATTGGTCTCAAATGATAGCACAAGCTTGGTTTCGTCGAAAACCGCGAAGTTCCCGTCTCTGTGCTACCTTTTTTATTACCAAACAATTTTTATTCTGAAAATTTAAGTTTTCTCAAATATCAGGTGTGATATGCTGATATATTTTCAGGAGTTCTTGGCTTGTCATTGGTCTCAAATGATAGCTCAAGCTTGGTTTCGTCCAAAACCGCGGAGTTCCCGTCTCTGTGCTGCCTTTTTTATTACGAAAAATTTTTATTCTGAAAATTTCAATTTTTTTAAATTTCAGGTGTGATAAGCTGATATATTTTCAGGAGTTTATGGCTTGTTTTTAGTCTTAAATGATAGCTCATGCTTAGATTAGTTCCAAACCGCGGAGTTCCCGCCTCTGTGCTGCCTTTTTTGTAACGAAAAAAATTAAATCTGAAATTTCGATTTTCTCAAACTTTAGGAGTGATATGCTGATATATTTACAGGAGTTCTTAGCTTGTTATTGGTCTCAAATGATAGGACAATCTTGGTTTCGTCAAAAACCGCGAAGTTCCCTTCTCTGTGCTGCCTTTTTTATTACGAAAAAATTTTATTCTGAAAATTTCAATTTTTTTAAATTTCAGGTGTGATATGCTGATATATTTTCAGGAGTTTATGGCTTGTTTCTAGTCTTAAATGATAGCTCATGCTTAGATTAGTTCCAAACCGCGGAGTTCCCGCCTCTGTGCTGCCTTTTTTGTAACGAAAAAAATTAACTCTGAAATTTCGAATTTCTCAAATTTTAGGTGTGATATGATGATATATTTTCAGGAGTTCTTGGCTTGTTATTGGTCTCAAATGATAGCACATGCTTGGCTTCATCGAAAACCGTGAAGTTCCCGTCTCTGTGCTGCCTTTTTTATTACCAAAAAATTTTTATTCTGAAAATTTAAGTTTTCTCAAATTTCAGGTGTGATATGCTGATATATTTTCAGGAGTTATTGGCTTGTTATTGGTCTCAAATGATAGCTTAAGCTTGGTTTCGTCGAAAACCGCGGAGTTCCGCGCTCTACGTTTACTTATGTTCTGCGAAAAAATAAGTTTGAAATATCGATTTTCTCATATTTCAGGTGTGATATGCTGATATATTTTCAGGAGTTCTTGGCTTGTCATTGGTCTCAAATGATCGCTCAAGCTTGGTTTCGTCCAAAACCGCGGAGTTCCCGTCTCTGTGCTGCCTTTTTTATTACGAAAAATTTTTATTCTGAAAATTTCAATTTTTTTAAATTTCAGGTGTGATATGCTGATATATTTTCAGGAGTTTATGGCTTGTTTTTAGTCTTAAATGATAGCTCATGCTTAGATTAGTTCCAAACCGCGGAGTTCCCGCCTCTGTGCTGCCTTTTTTGTAACGAAAAAAATTAACTCTGAAATTTCGAATTTCTCAAATTTTAGGTGTGATATGATGATATATTTTCAGGAGTTCTTGGCTTGTTATTGGTCTCAAATGATAGCACATGCTTGGCTTCATCGAAAACTGCGAAGTTCCCGTCTCTGTGCTGCCTTTTTTATTACCAAAAAATTTTTATTCTGAAAATTTAAGTTTTCTCAAATTTCAGGTGTGATATGCTGATATATTTTCAGGAGTGATTGGCTTGTTATTGGTCTCAAATGATAGCTTAAGCTTGGTTTCGTCCAAAACCGCGGAGTTCCGCGCTCTACGTTTACTTATGTTCTGCGAAAAAATAAGTTTGAAATATCGATTTTCTCATATTTCAGGTGTGATATGCTGATATATTTTCAGGAGTTCTAGGCTTGCCTTTGGTCTCAAACGATAGCTCATGCTTGGTTACGTACAAAACCGCGTAGTTCCTGGCTCTGAGTGTACTTAGGTTCTATGAAAAAATAAGTCTGAAATTTCGATTTTCTCAAATTTAAGATGTGATATGCTGATATATTTTCAGGAATTTGGGGCTTGTTTTTAGTCTCAAACGATAGCTTATGCTCGGTTACGTACAAAAACTTGCAGTGTCTGGCTCTGCGCTGCCTTTTTTTATTACGAAAAAAATTACTCTGTAATTTAGATTTTCTCAAATTTCAGGTGTGATATGCTGATATATTTTCAGGAGTTCTAGGCTTGTTTTTGGTCTTAAACGATAGATAATGCTCGGCTACGTACAGAACCACGCAGTTCCAGGCTCTGCGCTGCCTTTTTTATTACGAAAAAATTTACTCTGAAATTTAGAATTTCTCAAACTACAGGTGTGATATGCTGATATATTTTCAAGAGTTCTAGGCTTATTTTTGGTCTTAAATGATAGCTCATGCTTAGCTTTGTGCGAAAACTCGGAGTTCACATCTCGGTGCTGCCTTTTTTATTACGAAAAAATTTACTCTGAAATTTAGAATTTCTCAAACTACAGGTGTGATATGCTGATATATTTTCAAGAGTTCTAGGCTTATTTTTGGTCTTAAATGATAGCTCATGCGTAGCTTAGTGCAAAATCCCGGAGTTCACATCTCGGTGCTGCCTTTTTTATTACGAAAAAAATTTACTCTAAAAATTTCAATTTTCTCAAACTTCAGGTGTGATATGCTGAGATATTTTCAGGAGTTCTAGGATTTTTTTTAAACTTAAATGATAGATCATATTTAGATTAGTTCAAGTTCCCGTCTCTGTGCAGCCTTTTTTGTAACGAAAAAAATTAACTCTGAAATTTCGATTTTCTCAATCTTTAGGTGTGGTATGCTGATATATTAACAGGAGTTCTTGTTTTGTGATTGGTCTCAAATGATAGCACAAGCTTGGTTTCGTCGAAAACCGCGAAGTTCCCGTCTCTGTGCTACCTTTTTTATTACCAAACAATTTTTATTCTGAAAATTTAAGTTTTCTCAAACATCAGGTGTGATATGCTGATATATTTTCAGGAGTTCTTGGCTTGTCATTGGTCTCAAATGATAGCTCAAGCTTGGTTTCGTCCAAAACCGCGGAGTTCCCGTCTCTGTGCTGCCTTTTTTATTACGAAAAATTTTTATTCTGAAAATTTCAATTTTTTTAAATTTCAGGTGTGATATGCTGATATATTTTCAGGAGTTTATGGCTTGTTTTTAAACTTAAATGATAGCTCATGCTTAGGTTAGTTCCAAACCGCGGAGTTCCCGCCTCTGTGCTGCCTTTTTTGTAACGAAAAAAATTAAATCTTAAATTTCGATTTTCTCAAACTTTAGGAGTGATATGCTGATATATTTACAGGAGTTCTTAGCTTGTTATTGGTCTCAAATGATAGGACAATCTTGGTTTCGTCGAAAACCGCGAAGTTCCCTTCTCTGTGCTGCCTTTTTTATTACGAAAAAATTTTATTCTGAAAATTTCAATTTTTTTAAATTTCAGGTGTGATATGCTGATATATTTTCAGGAGTTATTGGCTTGTTATTGGTCTCAAATGATAGCTTAAGCTTGGTTTCGTCCAAAACCGCGGAGTTCCGCGCTCTACGTTTACTTATGTTCTGCGAAAAAATAAGTTTGAAATATCGATTTTCTCATATTTCAGGTGTGATATGCTGATATATTTTCAGGAGTTCTAGGCTTGCTTTTGGTCTCAAACGATAGCTCATGCCTGGTTACGTACAAAACCGCGTAGTTCCTGGCTCTGAGTGTACTTATGTTCTATGAAAAAAATAAGTCTGAAATTTCGATTTTCTCAAATTTAAGATGTGATATGCTGATATATTTTCAGGAATTTGGGGCTTGTTTTTAGTCTCAAACGATAGCTTATGCTCGGTTACGTACAAAAACTTGCAGTTTCTGGCTCTGCGCTGCCTTTTTTTATTACGAAAAAAATTACTCTGTAATTTAGATTTTCTCAAATTTCAGGTGTGATATGCTGATATATTTTCAGGAGTTCTAGGCTTGTTTTTGGTATTAAACGATAGCTAATGCTCGGTTACGTACAAAACCACGCAGTTCCAGGCTCTGCGCTGCCTTTTTTATTACGAAAAAATTTACTCTGAAATTTAGAATTTCTCAAACTACAGGTGTGATATGCTGATATATTTTCAAGAGTTCTAGGCTTATTTTTGGTCTTAAATGATAGCTCATGCTTAGCTTAGTGCAAAAACCCGGAGTTCACTACTCGGTGCTGCCTTTTTTATTACGAAAAAAATTTACTCTAAAAATTTCAATTTTCTCAAACTTCAGGTGTGATATGCTGAGATATTTTCAGGAGTACTAGGATTTTTTTTAAACTTAAATGATAGATCATATTTAGATTAGTTCAAGTTCCCGTCTCTGTGCAGCCTTTTTTGTAACGAAAAAAATTAACTCTGAAATTTCGATTTTCTCAATCTTTAGGTGTGGTATGCTGATATATTAACAGGAGTTCTTGTTTTGTGATTGGTCTCAAATGATAGCACAAGCTTGGTTTCGTCGAAAACCGCGAAGTTCCCGTCTCTGTGCTACCTTTTTTATTACCAAACAATTTTTATTCTGAAAATTTAAGTTTTCTCAAATATCAGGTGTGATATGCTGATATATTTTCAGGAGTTCTTGGCTTGTCATTGGTCTCAAATGATAGCTCAAGCTTGGTTTCGTCCAAAACCGCGGAGTTCCCGTCTCTGTGCTGCCTTTTTTATTACGAAAAATTTTGATTCTGAAAATTTCAATTTTTTTAAATTTCAGGTGTGATATGCTGATATATTTTCAGGAGTTTATGGCTTGTTTTTAGTCTTAAATGATAGCTCATGCTTAGATTAGTTCCAAACCGCGGAGTTCCCGCCTCTGTGCTGCCTTTTTTGTAACGAAAAAAATTAAATCTGAAATTTCGATTTTCTCAAACTTTAGGAGTGATATGCTGATATATTTACAGGAGTTCTTAGCTTGTTATTGGTCTCAAATGATAGGACAATCTTGGTTTCGTCAAAAACCGCGAAGTTCCCTTCTCTGTGCTGCCTTTTTTATTACGAAAAAATTTTATTCTGAAAATTTCAATTTTTTTAAATTTCAGGTGTGATATGCTGATATATTTTCAGGAGTTTATGGCTTGTTTCTAGTCTTAAATGATAGCTCATGCTTAGATTAGTTCCAAACCGCGGAGTTCCCGCCTCTGTGCTGCCTTTTTTGTAACGAAAAAAATTAACTCTGAAATTTCGAATTTCTCAAACTTTAGGTGTGATATGATGATATATTTTCAGGAGTTCTTGGCTTGTTATTGGTCTCAAATGATAGCACATGCTTGGCTTCATCGAAAACCGCGAAGTTCCCGTCTCTGTGCTGCCTTTTTTATTACCAAAAAATTTTTATTCTGAAAATTTAAGTTTTCTCAAATTTCAGGTGTGATATGCTGATATATTTTCAGGAGTTATTGGCTTGTTATTGGTCTCAAATGATAGCTTAAGCTTGGTTTCGTCCAAAACCGCGGAGTTCCGCGCTCTACGTTTACTTATGTTCTGCGAAAAAATAAGTTTGAAATATCGATTTTCTCATATTTCAGGTGTGATATGCTGATATATTTTCAGGAGTTCTAGGCTTGCTTTTGGTCTCAAACAATAGCTCATGCTTGGTTACGTACAAAACCGCGTAGTTCCTGGCTCTGAGTGTACTTATGTTCTATGAAAAAAATAAGTCTGAAATTTCGATTTTCTCAAATTTAAGATGTGATATGCTGATATATTTTCAGGAATTTGGGGCTTGTTTTTAGTCTGAAACGATAGCTTATGCTCGGTTACGTACAAAAACTTGCAGTTTCTGGCTCTGCGCTGCCTTTTTTTATTACGAAAAAAATTACTCTGTAATTTAGATTTTCTCAAATTTCAGGTGTGATATGCTGATATATTTTCAGGAGTTCTAGGCTTGTTTTTGGTCTTAAACGATAGCTAATGCTCGGCTACGTACAGAACCACGCAGTTCCAGGCTCTGCGCTGCCTTTTTTATTACGAAAAAATTTACTCTGAAATTTAGAATTTCTCAAACTACAGGTGTGATATGCTGATATATTTTCAAGAGTTCTAGGCTTATTTTTGGTCTCAAATGATAGCTCATGCTTAGCTTAGTGCGAAAACTCGGAGTTCACATCTCGGTGCTGCCTTTTTTATTACGAAAAAATTTACTCTGAAATTTAGAATTTCTCAAACTACAGGTGTGATATGCTGATATATTTTCAAGAGTTCTAGGCTTATTTTTGGTCTTAAATGATAGCTCATGCTTAGCTTAGTGCAAAAACCCGGAGTTCACTACTCGGTGCTGCCTTTTTTATTACGAAAAAAATTTACTCTAAAAATTTCAATTTTCTCAAACTTCAGGTGTGATATGCTGAGATATTTTCAGGAGTTCTAGGATTTTTTTTAAACTTAAATGATAGATCATATTTAGATTAGTTCAAGTTCCCGTCTCTGTGCAGCCTTTTTTGTAACGAAAAAAATTAACTCTGAAATTTCGATTTTCTCAATCTTTAGGTGTGGTATGCTGATATATTAACAGGAGTTCTTGTTTTGTGATTGGTCTCAAATGATAGCACAAGCTTGGTTTCGTCGAAAACCGCGAAGTTCCCGTCTCTGTGCTACCTTTTTTATTACCAAACAATTTTTATTCTGAAAATTTAAGTTTTCTCAAATATCAGGTGTGATATGCTGATATATTTTCAGGAGTTCTTGGCTTGTCATTGGTCTCAAATGATAGCTCAAGCTTGGTTTCGTCCAAAACCGCGGAGTTCCCGTCTCTGTGCTGCCTTTTTTATTACGAAAAATTTTTATTCTGAAAATTTCAATTTTTTTAAATTTCAGGTGTGATATGCTGATATATTTTCAGGAGTTTATGGCTTGTTTTTAGTCTTAAATGATAGCTCATGCTTAGATTAGTTCCAAACCGCGGAGTTCCCGCCTCTGTGCTGCCTTTTTTGTAACGAAAAAAATTAAATCTGAAATTTCGATTTTCTCAAACTTTAGGAGTGATATGCTGATATATTTACAGGAGTTCTTAGCTTGTTATTGGTCTCAAATGATAGGACAATCTTGGTTTCGTCGAAAACCGCGAAGTTCCCTTCTCTGTGCTGCCTTTTTTATTACGAAAAAATTTTATTCTGAAAATTTCAATTTTTTTAAATTTCAGGTGTGATATGTTGATATATTTTCAGGAGTTTATGGCTTGTTTCTAGTCTTAAATGATAGCTCATGCTTAGATTAGTTCCAAACCGCGGAGTTCCCGCCTCTGTGCTGCCTTTTTTGTAACGAAAAAAATTAACTCTGAAATTTCGAATTTCTCAAATTTTAGGTGTGATATGATGATATATTTTCAGGAGTTCTTGGCTTGTTATTGGTCTCAAATGATAGCACATGCTTGGCATCATCGAAAACCGTGAAGTTCCCGTCTCTGTGCTGCCTTTTTTATTACCAAAAAATTTTTATTCTGAAAATTTAAGTTTTCTCAAATTTCAGGTGTGATATGCTGATATATTTTCAGGAGTTATTGGCTTGTTATTGGTCTCAAATGATAACTTAAGCTTGGTTTCGTCCAAAACCGCGGAGTTCCGCGCTCTACGTTTACTTATGTTCTGCGAAAAAATAAGTTTGAAATATCGATTTTCTCATATTTCAGGTGTGATATGCTGATATATTTTCAGGAGTTCTAGGCTTGCTTTTGGTCTCAAACGATAGCTCATGCCTGGTTACGTACAAAACCGCGTAGTTCCTGGCTCTGAGTGTACTTATGTTCTATGAAAAAAATAAGTCTGAAATTTCGATTTTCTCAAATTTAAGATGTGATATGCTGATATATTTTCAGGAGTTTATGGCTTGTTTTTAGTCTTAAATGATAGCTCATGCTTAGATTAGTTCCAAACCGCGGAGTTCCCGCCTCTGTGCTGCCTTTTTTGTAACGAAAAAAATTAAATCTGAAATTTCGATTTTCTCAAACTTTAGGAGTGATATGCTGATATATTTACAGGAGTTCTTAGCTTGTTATTGGTCTCAAATGATAGGACAATCTTGGTTTCGTCGAAAACCGCGAAGTTCCCTTCTCTGTGCTGCCTTTTTTATTACGAAAAAATTTTATTCTGAAAATTTCAATTTTTTTAAATTTCAGGTGTGATATGTTGATATATTTTCAGGAGTTTATGGCTTGTTTCTAGTCTTAAATGATAGCTCATGCTTAGATTAGTTCCAAACCGCGGAGTTCCCGCCTCTGTGCTGCCTTTTTTGTAACGAAAAAAATTAACTCTGAAATTTCGAATTTCTCAAATTTTAGGTGTGATATGATGATATATTTTCAGGAGTTCTTGGCTTGTTATTGGTCTCAAATGATAGCACATGCTTGGCATCATCGAAAACCGTGAAGTTCCCGTCTCTGTGCTGCCTTTTTTATTACCAAAAAATTTTTATTCTGAAAATTTAAGTTTTCTCAAATTTCAGGTGTGATATGCTGATATATTTTCAGGAGTTATTGGCTTGTTATTGGTCTCAAATGATAGCTTAAGCTTGGTTTCGTCGAAAACCGCGGAGTTCCGCGCTCTACGTTTACTTATGTTCTGCGAAAAAATAAGTTTGAAATATCGATTTTCTCATATTTCAGGTGTGATATGCTGATATATTTTCAGGAGTTCTTGGCTTGTCATTGGTCTCAAATGATAGCTCAAGCTTGGTTTCGTCCAAAACCGCGGAGTTCCCGTCTCTGTGCTGCCTTTTTTATTACGAAAAATTTTTATTCTGAAAATTTAAATTTTTTTAAATTTCAGGTGTGATATGCTGATATATTTTCAGGAGTTTATGGCTTGTTTTTAGTCTTAAATGATAGCTCATGCTTAGATTAGTTCCAAACCGCGGAGTTCCCGCCTCTGTGCTGCCTTTTTTGTAACGAAAAAAATTAAATCTGAAATTTCGATTTTCTCAAACTTTAGGAGTGATATGCTGATATATTTACAGGAGTTCTTAGCTTGTTATTGGTCTCAAACGATAGGACAATCTTCTTTTCGTCGAAATCCGCGAAGTTCCCTTCTCTGTGCTGCCTTTTTTATTACGAAAAAATTTTATTCTGAAAATTTCAATTTTTTTAAATTTCAGGTGTGATATGCTGATATATTTTCAGGAGTTTATGGCTTGTTTCTAGTCTTAAATGATAGCTCATGCTTAGATTAGTTCCAAACCGCGGAGTTCCCGCCTCTGTGCTGCCTTTTTTGTAACGAAAAAAATTAACTCTGAAATTTCGAATTTCTCAAATTTTAGGTGTGATATGATGATATATTTTCAGGAGTTCTTGGCTTGTTATTGGTCTCAAATGATAGCACATGCTTGGCTTCATCGAAAACCGTGAAGTTCCCGTCTCTGTGCTGCCTTTTTTATTACCAAAAAATTTTTATTCTGAAAATTTAAGTTTTCTCAAATTTCAGGTGTGATATGCTGATATATTTTCAGGAGTTATTGGCTTGTTATTGGTCTCAAATGATAGCTTAAGCTTGGTTTCGTCGAAAACCGCGGAGTTCCGCGCTCTACGTTTACTTATGTTCTGCGAAAAAATAAGTTTGAAATATCGATTTTCTCATATTTCAGGTGTGATATGCTGATATATTTTCAGGAGTTCTTGGCTTGTCATTGGTCTCAAATGATAGCTCAAGCTTGGTTTCGTCCAAAACCGCGGAGTTCCCGTCTCTGTGCTGCCTTTTTTATTACGAAAAATTTTTATTCTGAAAATTTCAATTTTTTTAAATTTCAGGTGTGATATGCTGATATATTTTCAGGAGTTTATGGCTTGTTTTTAGTCTTAAATGATAGCTCATGCTTAGATTAGTTCCAAACCGCGGAGTTCCCGCCTCTGTGCTGCCTTTTTTGTAACGAAAAAAATTAAATCTGAAATTTCGATTTTCTCAAACTTTAGGAGTGATATGCTGATATATTTACAGGAGTTCTTAGCTTGTTATTGGTCTCAAACGATAGGACAATCTTCTTTTCGTCGAAATCCGCGAAGTTCCCTTCTCTGTGCTGCCTTTTTTATTACGAAAAAATTTTATTCTGAAAATTTCAATTTTTTTAAATTTCAGGTGTGATATGCTGATATATTTTCAGGAGTTTATGGCTTGTTTTTAGTCTTACATGATAGCTCATGCTTAGATTAGTTCCAAACCGCGGAGTTCCCGCCTCTGTGCTGCCTTTTTTGTAACGAAAAAAATTAACTCTGAAATTTCGAATTTCTCAAATTTTAGGTGTGATATGATGATATATTTTCAGGAGTTCTTGGCTTGTTATTGGTCTCAAATGATAGCACATGCTTGGCTTCATCGAAAACTGCGAAGTTCCCGTCTCTGTGCTGCCTTTTTTATTACCAAAAAATTTTTATTCTGAAAATTTAAGTTTTCTCAAATTTCAGGTGTGATATGCTGATATATTTTCAGGAGTTATTGGCTTGTTATTGGTCTCAAATGATAGCTTAAGCTTGGTTTCGTCCAAAACCGCGGAGTTCCGCGCTCTACGTTTACTTATGTTCTGCGAAAAAATAAGTTTGAAATATCGATTTTCTCATATTTCAGGTGTGATATGCTGATATATTTTCAGGAGTTCTAGGCTTGCCTTTGGTCTCAAACGATAGCTCATGCTTGGTTACGTACAAAACCGCGTAGTTCCTGGCTCTGAGTGTACTTAGGTTCTATGAAAAAATAAGTCTGAAATTTCGATTTTCTCAAATTTAAGATGTGATATGCTGATATATTTTCAGGAATTTGGGGCTTGTTTTTAGTCTCAAACGATAGCTTATGCTCGGTTACGTACAAAAACTTGCAGTGTCTGGCTCTGCGCTGCCTTTTTTTATTACGAAAAAAATTACTCTGTAATTTAGATTTTCTCAAATTTCAGGTGTGATATGCTGATATATTTTCAGGAGTTCTAGGCTTGTTTTTGGTCTTAAACGATAGCTAATGCTCGGCTACGTACAGAACCACGCAGTTCCAGGCTCTGCGCTGCCTTTTTTATTACGAAAAAATTTACTCTGAAATTTAGAATTTCTCAAACTACAGGTGTGATATGCTGATATATTTTCAAGAGTTCTAGGCTTATTTTTGGTCTTAAATGATAGCTCATGCTTAGCTTAGTGCGAAAACTCGGAGTTCACATCTCGGTGCTGCCTTTTTTATTACGAAAAAATTTACTCTGAAATTTAGAATTTCTCAAACTACAGGTGTGATATGCTGATATATTTTCAAGAGTTCTAGGCTTATTTTTGGTCTTAAATGATAGCTCATGCTTAGCTTAGTGCAAAAACCCGGAGTTCACTACTCGGTGCTGCCTTTTTTATTACGAAAAAAATTTACTCTAAAAATTTCAATTTTCTCAAACTTCAGGTGTGATATGCTGAGATATTTTCAGGAGTTCTAGGATTTTTTTTAAACTTAAATGATAGATCATATTTAGATTAGTTCAAGTTCCCGTCTCTGTGCAGCCTTTTTTGTAACGAAAAAAATTAACTCTGAAATTTCGATTTTCTCAATCTTTAGGTGTGGTATGCTGATATATTAACAGGAGTTCTTGTTTTGTGATTGGTCTCAAATGATAGCACAAGCTTAGTTTCGTCGAAAACCGCGAAGTTCCCGTCTCTGTGCTACCTTTTTTATTACCAAACAATTTTTATTCTGAAAATTTAAGTTTTCTCAAACATCAGGTGTGATATGCTGATATATTTTCAGGAGTTCTTGGCTTGTCATTGGTCTCAAATGATAGCTCAAGCTTGGTTTAGTCCAAAACCGCGGAGTTCCCGTCTCTGTGCTGCCTTTTTTATTACGAAAAATTTTTATTCTGAAAATTTCAATTTTTTTAAATTTCAGGTGTGATATGCTGATATATTTTCAGGAGTTTATGGCTTGTTTTTAAACTTAAATGATAGCTCATGCTTAGGTTAGTTCCAAACCGCGGAGTTCCCGCCTCTGTGCTGCCTTTTTTGTAACGAAAAAAATTAAATCTGAAATTTCGATTTTCTCAAACTTTAGGAGTGATATGCTGATATATTTACAGGAGTTCTTAGCTTGTTATTGGTCTCAAATGATAGGACAATCTTGGTTTCGTCGAAAACCGCGAAGTTCCCTTCTCTGTGCTGCCTTTTTTATTACGAAAAAATTTTATTCTGAAAATTTCAATTTTTTTAAATTTCAGGTGTGATATGTTGATATATTTTCAGGAGTTTATGGCTTGTTTCTAGTCTTAAATGATAGCTCATGCTTAGATTAGTTCCAAACCGCGGAGTTCCCGCCTCTGTGCTGCCTTTTTTGTAACGAAAAAAATTAACTCTGAAATTTCGAATTTCTCAAATTTTAGGTGTGATATGATGATATATTTTCAGGAGTTCTTGGCTTGTTATTGGTCTCAAATGATAGCACATGCTTGGCATCATCGAAAACCGTGAAGTTCCCGTCTCTGTGCTGCCTTTTTTATTACCAAAAAATTTTTATTCTGAAAATTTAAGTTTTCTCAAATTTCAGGTGTGATATGCTGATATATTTTCAGGAGTTATTGGCTTGTTATTGGTCTCAAATGATAACTTAAGCTTGGTTTCGTCCAAAACCGCGGAGTTCCGCGCTCTACGTTTACTTATGTTCTGCGAAAAAATAAGTTTGAAATATCGATTTTCTCATATTTCAGGTGTGATATGCTGATATATTTTCAGGAGTTCTAGGCTTGCTTTTGGTCTCAAACGATAGCTCATGCCTGGTTACGTACAAAACCGCGTAGTTCCTGGCTCTGAGTGTACTTATGTTCTATGAAAAAAATAAGTCTGAAATTTCGATTTTCTCAAATTTAAGATGTGATATGCTGATATATTTTCAGGAATTTGGGGCTTGTTTTTAGTCTCAAACGATAGCTTATGCTCGGTTACGTACAAAAACTTGCAGTTTCTGGCTCTGCGCTGCCTTTTTTTATTACGAAAAAAATTACTCTGTAATTTAGATTTTCTCAAATTTCAGGTGTGATATGCTGATATATTTTCAGGAGTTCTAGGCTTGTTTTTGGTATTAAACGATAGCTAATGCTCGGTTACGTACAAAACCACGCAGTTCCAGGCTCTGCGCTGCCTTTTTTATTACGAAAAAATTTACTCTGAAATTTAGAATTTCTCAAACTACAGGTGTGATATGCTGATATATTTTCAAGAGTTCTAGGCTTATTTTTGGTCTTAAATGATAGCTCATGCTTAGCTTAGTGCGAAAACTCGGAGTTCACATCTCGGTGCTGCCTTTTTTATTACGAAAAAATTTACTCTGAAAGTTAGAATTTCTCAAACTACAGGTGTGATATGCTGATATATTTTCAAGAGTTCTAGGCTTATTTTTGGTCTTAAATGATAGCTCATGCTTAGCTTAGTGCAAAAACCCGGAGTTCACTACTCGGTGCTGCCTTTTTTATTACGAAAAAAATTTACTCTAAAAATTTCAATTTTCTCAAACTTCAGGTGTGATATGCTGAGATATTTTCAGGAGTTCTAGGATTTTTTTTAAACTTAAATGATAGATCATATTTAGATTAGTTCAAGTTCCCGTCTCTGTGCAGCCTTTTTTGTAACGAAAAAAATTAACTCTGAAATTTCGATTTTCTCAATCTTTAGGTGTGGTATGCTGATATATTAACAGGAGTTCTTGTTTTGTGATTGGTCTCAAATGATAGCACAAGCTTGGTTTCGTCGAAAACCGCGAAGTTCCCGTCTCTGTGCTACCTTTTTTATTACCAAACAATTTTTATTCTGAAAATTTAAGTTTTCTCAAACATCAGGTGTGATATGCTGATATATTTTCAGGAGTTCTTGGCTTGTCATTGGTCTCAAATGATAGCTCAAGCTTGGTTTCGTCCAAAACCGCGGAGTTCCCGTCTCTGTGCTGCCTTTTTTATTACGAAAAATTTTTATTCTGAAAATTTCAATTTTTTTAAATTTCAGGTGTGATATGCTGATATATTTTCAGGAGTTTATGGCTTGTTTTTAAACTTAAATGATAGCTCATGCTTAGGTTAGTTCCAAACCGCGGAGTTCCCGCCTCTGTGCTGCCTTTTTTGTAACGAAAAAAATTAAATCTTAAATTTCGATTTTCTTAAATTTTAGGAGTGATATGCTGATATATTTACAGGAGTTCTGAGCTTGTTATTGGTCTCAAATGATAGTACAATCTTGGTATCGTCCAAAACCGCGGAGTTCCCGTCTCTGTGCTGCCTTTTTTATTACGAAAAATTTTTATTCTGAAAATTTCAATTTTTTTAAATTTCAGGTGTGATATGCTGATATATTTTCAGGAGTTTATGGCTTGTTTCTAGTCTTAAATGATAGCTCATGCTTAGATTAGTTCCAAACCGCGGAGTTCCCGCCTCTGTGCTGCCTTTTTTGTAACGAAAAAAATTAAATCTGAAATTTCGATTTTCTCAAACTTTAGGAGTGATATGCTGATATATTTACAGGAGTTCTTAGCTTGTTATTGGTCTCAAATGATAGGACAATCTTGGTTTCGTCGAAAACCGCGAAGTTCCCTTCTCTGTGCTGCCTTTTTTATTACGAAAAAATTTTATTCTGAAAATTTCAATTTTTTTAAATTTCAGGTGTGATATGTTGATATATTTTCAGGAGTTTATGGCTTGTTTCTAGTCTTAAATGATAGCTCATGCTTAGATTAGTTCCAAACCGCGGAGTTCCCGCCTCTGTGCTGCCTTTTTTGTAACGAAAAAAATTAACTCTGAAATTTCGAATTTCTCAAATTTTAGGTGTGATATGATGATATATTTTCAGGAGTTCTTGGCTTGTTATTGGTCTCAAATGATAGCACATGCTTGGCATCATCGAAAACCGTGAAGTTCCCGTCTCTGTGCTGCCTTTTTTATTACCAAAAAATTTTTATTCTGAAAATTTAAGTTTTCTCAAATTTCAGGTGTGATATGCTGATATATTTTCAGGAGTTATTGGCTTGTTATTGGTCTCAAATGATAACTTAAGCTTGGTTTCGTCCAAAACCGCGGAGTTCCGCGCTCTACGTTTACTTATGTTCTGCGAAAAAATAAGTTTGAAATATCGATTTTCTCATATTTCAGGTGTGATATGCTGATATATTTTCAGGAGTTCTAGGCTTGCTTTTGGTCTCAAACGATAGCTCATGCCTGGTTACGTACAAAACCGCGTAGTTCCTGGCTCTGAGTGTACTTATGTTCTATGAAAAAAATAAGTCTGAAATTTCGATTTTCTCAAATTTAAGATGTGATATGCTGATATATTTTCAGGAATTTGGGGCTTGTTTTTAGTCTCAAACGATAGCTTATGCTCGGTTACGTACAAAAACTTGCAGTTTCTGGCTCTGCGCTGCCTTTTTTTATTACGAAAAAAATTACTCTGTAATTTAGATTTTCTCAAATTTCAGGTGTGATATGCTGATATATTTTCAGGAGTTCTAGGCTTGTTTTTGGTATTAAACGATAGCTAATGCTCGGTTACGTACAAAACCACGCAGTTCCAGGCTCTGCGCTGCCTTTTTTATTACGAAAAAATTTACTCTGAAATTTAGAATTTCTCAAACTACAGGTGTGATATGCTGATATATTTTCAAGAGTTCTAGGCTTATTTTTGGTCTTAAATGATAGCTCATGCTTAGCTTAGTGCGAAAACTCGGAGTTCACATCTCGGTGCTGCCTTTTTTATTACGAAAAAATTTACTCTGAAAGTTAGAATTTCTCAAACTACAGGTGTGATATGCTGATATATTTTCAAGAGTTCTAGGCTTATTTTTGGTCTTAAATGATAGCTCATGCTTAGCTTAGTGCAAAAACCCGGAGTTCACTACTCGCTGCTGCCTTTTTTATTACGAAAAAAATTTACTCTAAAAATTTCAATTTTCTCAAACTTCAGGTGTGATATGCTGAGATATTTTCAGGAGTTCTAGGATTTTTTTTAAACTTAAATGATAGATCATATTTAGATTAGTTCAAGTTCCCGTCTCTGTGCAGCCTTTTTTGTAACGAAAAAAATTAACTCTGAAATTTCGATTTTCTCAATCTTTAGGTGTGGTATGCTGATATATTAACAGGAGTTCTTGTTTTGTGATTGGTCTCAAATGATAGCACAAGCTTGGTTTCGTCGAAAACCGCGAAGTTCCCGTCTCTGTGCTACCTTTTTTATTACCAAACAATTTTTATTCTGAAAATTTAAGTTTTCTCAAATATCAGGTGTGATATGCTGATATATTTTCAGGAGTTCTTGGCTTGTCATTGGTCTCAAATGATAGCTCAAGCTTGGTTTCGTCCAAAACCGCGGAGTTCCCGTCTCTGTGCTGCCTTTTTTATTACGAAAAATTTTTATTCTGAAAATTTCAATTTTTTTAAATTTCAGGTGTGATATGCTGATATATTTTCAGGAGTTTATGGCTTGTTTTTAGTCTTAAATGATAGCTCATGCTTAGATTAGTTCCAAACCGCGGAGTTCCCGCCTCTGTGCTGCCTTTTTTGTAACGAAAAAAATTAAATCTGAAATTTCGATTTTCTCAAACTTTAGGAGTGATATGCTGATATATTTACAGGAGTTCTTAGCTTGTTATTGGTCTCAAATGATAGGACAATCTTGGTTTCGTCAAAAACCGCGAAGTTCCCTTCTCTGTGCTGCCTTTTTTATTACGAAAAAATTTTATTCTGAAAATTTCAATTTTTTTAAATTTCAGGTGTGATATGCTGATATATTTTCAGGAGTTTATGGCTTGTTTCTAGTCTTAAATGATAGCTCATGCTTAGATTAGTTCCAAACCGCGGAGTTCCCGCCTCTGTGCTGCCTTTTTTGTAACGAAAAAAATTAACTCTGAAATTTCGAATTTCTCAAATTTTAGGTGTGATATGATGATATATTTTCAGGAGTTCTTGGCTTGTTATTGGTCTCAAATGATAGCACATGCTTGGCTTCATCGAAAACCGTGAAGTTCCCGTCTCTGTGCTGCCTTTTTTATTACCAAAAAATTTTTATTCTGAAAATTTAAGTTTTCTCAAATTTCAGGTGTGATATGCTGATATATTTTCAGGAGTTATTGGCTTGTTATTGGTCTCAAATGATAGCTTAAGCTTGGTTTCGTCGAAAACCGCGGAGTTCCGCGCTCTACGTTTACTTATGTTCTGCGAAAAAATAAGTTTGAAATATCGATTTTCTCATATTTCAGGTGTGATATGCTGATATATTTTCAGGAGTTCTTGGCTTGTCATTGGTCTCAAATGATAGCTCAAGCTTGGTTTCGTCCAAAACCGCGGAGTTCCCGTCTCTGTGCTGCCTTTTTTATTACGAAAAATTTTTATTCTGAAAATTTCAATTTTTTTAAATTTCAGGTGTGATATGCTGATATATTTTCAGGAGTTTATGGCTTGTTTTTAGTCTTAAATGATAGCTCATGCTTAGATTAGTTCCAAACCGCGGAGTTCCCGCCTCTGTGCTGCCTTTTTTGTAACGAAAAAAATTAAATCTGAAATTTCGATTTTCTCAAACTTTAGGAGTGATATGCTGATATATTTACAGGAGTTCTTAGCTTGTTATTGGTCTCAAACGATAGGACAATCTTCTTTTCGTCGAAATCCGCGAAGTTCCCTTCTCTGTGCTGCCTTTTTTATTACGAAAAAATTTTATTCTGAAAATTTCAATTTTTTTAAATTTCAGGTGTGATATGCTGATATATTTTCAGGAGTTTATGGCTTGTTTTTAGTCTTACATGATAGCTCATGCTTAGATTAGTTCCAAACCGCGGAGTTCCCGCCTCTGTGCTGCCTTTTTTGTAACGAAAAAAATTAACTCTGAAATTTCGAATTTCTCAAATTTTAGGTGTGATATGATGATATATTTTCAGGAGTTCTTGGCTTGTTATTGGTCTCAAATGATAGCACATGCTTGGCTTCATCGAAAACTGCGAAGTTCCCGTCTCTGTGCTGCCTTTTTTATTACCAAAAAATTTTTATTCTGAAAATTTAAGTTTTCTCAAATTTCAGGTGTGATATGCTGATATATTTTCAGGAGTTATTGGCTTGTTATTGGTCTCAAATGATAGCTTAAGCTTGGTTTCGTCCAAAACCGCGGAGTTCCGCGCTCTACGTTTACTTATGTTCTGCGAAAAAATAAGTTTGAAATATCGATTTTCTCATATTTCAGGTGTGATATGCTGATATATTTTCAGGAGTTCTAGGCTTGCCTTTGGTCTCAAACGATAGCTCATGCTTGGTTACGTACAAAACCGCGTAGTTCCTGGCTCTGAGTGTACTTAGGTTCTATGAAAAAATAAGTCTGAAATTTCGATTTTCTCAAATTTAAGATGTGATATGCTGATATATTTTCAGGAATTTGGGGCTTGTTTTTAGTCTCAAACGATAGCTTATGCTCGGTTACGTACAAAAACTTGCAGTGTCTGGCTCTGCGCTGCCTTTTTTTATTACGAAAAAAATTACTCTGTAATTTAGATTTTCTCAAATTTCAGGTGTGATATGCTGATATATTTTCAGGAGTTCTAGGCTTGTTTTTGGTCTTAAACGATAGCTAATGCTCGGCTACGTACAGAACCACGCAGTTCCAGGCTCTGCGCTGCCTTTTTTATTACGAAAAAATTTACTCTGAAATTTAGAATTTCTCAAACTACAGGTGTGATATGCTGATATATTTTCAAGAGTTCTAGGCTTATTTTTGGTCTTAAATGATAGCTCATGCTTAGCTTAGTGCGAAAACTCGGAGTTCACATCTCGGTGCTGCCTTTTTTATTACGAAAAAATTTACTCGGAAATTTAGAATTTCTCAAACTACAGGTGTGATATGCTGATATATTTTCAAGAGTTCTAGGCTTATTTTTGGTCTTAAATGATAGCTCATGCTTAGCTTAGTGCAAAAACCCGGAGTTCACTACTCGGTGCTGCCTTTTTTATTACGAAAAAAATTTACTCTAAAAATTTCAATTTTCTCAAACTTCAGGTGTGATATGCTGAGATATTTTCAGGAGTTCTAGGATTTTTTTTAAACTTAAATGATAGATCATATTTAGATTAGTTCAAGTTCCCGTCTCTGTGCAGCCTTTTTTGTAACGAAAAAAATTAACTCTGAAATTTCGATTTTCTCAATCTTTAGGTGTGGTATGCTGATATATTAACAGGAGTTCTTGTTTTGTGATTGGTCTCAAATGATAGCACAAGCTTGGTTTCGTCGAAAACCGCGAAGTTCCCGTCTCTGTGCTACCTTTTTTATTACCAAACAATTTTTATTCTGAAAATTTAAGTTTTCTCAAACATCAGGTGTGATATGCTGATATATTTTCAGGAGTTCTTGGCTTGTCATTGGTCTCAAATGATAGCTCAAGCTTGGTTTCGTCCAAAACCGCGGAGTTCCCGTCTCTGTGCTGCCTTTTTTATTACGAAAAATTTTTATTCTGAAAATTTCAATTTTTTTAAATTTCAGGTGTGATATGCTGATATATTTTCAGGAGTTTATGGCTTGTTTTTAAACTTAAATGATAGCTCATGCTTAGGTTAGTTCCAAACCGCGGAGTTCCCGCCTCTGTGCTGCCTTTTTTGTAACGAAAAAAATTAAATCTTAAATTTCGATTTTCTTAAATTTTAGGAGTGATATGCTGATATATTTACAGGAGTTCTGAGCTTGTTATTGGTCTCAAATGATAGTACAATCTTGGTTTCGTCCAAAACCGCGGAGTTCCCGTCTCTGTGCTGCCTTTTTTATTACGAAAAATTTTTATTCTGAAAATTTCAATTTTTTTAAATTTCAGGTGTGATATGCTGATATATTTTCAGGAGTTTATGGCTTGTTTTTAGTCTTAAATGATAGCTCATGCTTAGATTAGTTCCAAACCGCGGAGTTCCCGCCTCTGTGCTGCCTTTTTTGTAACGAAAAAAATTAAATCTGAAATTTCGATTTTCTCAAACTTTAGGAGTGATATGCTGATATATTTACAGGAGTTCTTAGCTTGTTATTGGTCTCAAATGATAGGACAATCTTGGTTTCGTCGAAAACCGCGAAGTTCCCTTCTCTGTGCTGCCTTTTTTATTACGAAAAAATTTTATTCTGAAAATTTCAATTTTTTTAAATTTCAGGTGTGATATGTTGATATATTTTCAGGAGTTTATGGCTTGTTTCTAGTCTTAAATGATAGCTCATGCTTAGATTAGTTCCAAACCGCGGAGTTCCCGCCTCTGTGCTGCCTTTTTTGTAACGAAAAAAATTAACTCTGAAATTTCGAATTTCTCAAATTTTAGGTGTGATATGATGATATATTTTCAGGAGTTCTTGGCTTGTTATTGGTCTCAAATGATAGCACATGCTTGGCATCATCGAAAACCGTGAAGTTCCCGTCTCTGTGCTGCCTTTTTTATTACCAAAAAATTTTTATTCTGAAAATTTAAGTTTTCTCAAATTTCAGGTGTGATATGCTGATATATTTTCAGGAGTTATTGGCTTGTTATTGGCCTCAAATGATAACTTAAGCTTGGTTTCGTCCAAAACCGCGGAGTTCCGCGCTCTACGTTTACTTATGTTCTGCGAAAAAATAAGTTTGAAATATCGATTTTCTCATATTTCAGGTGTGATATGCTGATATATTTTCAGGAGTTCTAGGCTTGCTTTTGGTCTCAAACGATAGCTCATGCCTGGTTACGTACAAAACCGCGTAGTTCCTGGCTCTGAGTGTACTTATGTTCTATGAAAAAAATAAGTCTGAAATTTCGATTTTCTCAAATTTAAGATGTGATATGCTGATATATTTTCAGGAATTTGGGGCTTGTTTTTAGTCTCAAACGATAGCTTATGCTCGGTTACGTACAAAAACTTGCAGTTTCTGGCTCTGCGCTGCCTTTTTTTATTACGAAAAAAATTACTCTGTAATTTAGATTTTCTCAAATTTCAGGTGTGATATGCTGATATATTTTCAGGAGTTCTAGGCTTGTTTTTGGTATTAAACGATAGCTAATGCTCGGTTACGTACAAAACCACGCAGTTCCAGGCTCTGCGCTGCCTTTTTTATTACGAAAAAATTTACTCTGAAATTTAGAATTTCTCAAACTACAGGTGTGATATGCTGATATATTTTCAAGAGTTCTAGGCTTATTTTTGGTCTTAAATGATAGCTCATGCTTAGCTTAGTGCGAAAACTCGGAGTTCACATCTCGGTGCTGCCTTTTTTATTACGAAAAAATTTACTCTGAAAGTTAGAATTTCTCAAACTACAGGTGTGATATGCTGATATATTTTCAAGAGTTCTAGGCTTATTTTTGGTCTTAAATGATAGCTCATGCTTAGCTTAGTGCAAAAACCCGGAGTTCACTACTCGGTGCTGCCTTTTTTATTACGAAAAAAATTTACTCTAAAAATTTCAATTTTCTCAAACTTCAGGTGTGATATGCTGAGATATTTTCAGGAGTTCTAGGATTTTTTTTAAACTTAAATGATAGATCATATTTAGATTAGTTCAAGTTCCCGTCTCTGTGCAGCCTTTTTTGTAACGAAAAAAATTAACTCTGAAATTTCGATTTTCTCAATCTTTAGGTGTGGTATGCTGATATATTAACAGGAGTTCTTGTTTTGTGATTGGTCTCAAATGATAGCACAAGCTTGGTTTCGTCGAAAACCGCGAAGTTCCCGTCTCTGTGCTACCTTTTTTATTACCAAACAATTTTTATTCTGAAAATTTAAGTTTTCTCAAATATCAGGTGTGATATGCTGATATATTTTCAGGAGTTCTTGGCTTGTCATTGGTCTCAAATGATAGCTCAAGCTTGGTTTCGTCCAAAACCGCGGAGTTCCCGTCTCTGTGCTGCCTTTTTTATTACGAAAAATTTTTATTCTGAAAATTTCAATTTTTTTAAATTTCAGGTGTGATATGCTGATATATTTTCAGGAGTTTATGGCTTGTTTTTAGTCTTAAATGATAGCTCATGCTTAGATTAGTTCCAAACCGCGGAGTTCCCGCCTCTGTGCTGCCTTTTTTGTAACGAAAAAAATTAAATCTGAAATTTCGATTTTCTCAAACTTTAGGAGTGATATGCTGATATATTTACAGGAGTTCTTAGCTTGTTATTGGTCTCAAATGATAGGACAATCTTGGTTTCGTCAAAAACCGCGAAGTTCCCTTCTCTGTGCTGCCTTTTTTATTACGAAAAAATTTTATTCTGAAAATTTCAATTTTTTTAAATTTCAGGTGTGATATGCTGATATATTTTCAGGAGTTTATGGCTTGTTTCTAGTCTTAAATGATAGCTCATGCTTAGATTAGTTCCAAACCGCGGAGTTCCCGCCTCTGTGCTGCCTTTTTTGTAACGAAAAAAATTAACTCTGAAATTTCGAATTTCTCAAATTTTAGGTGTGATATGATGATATATTTTCAGGAGTTCTTGGCTTGTTATTGGTCTCAAATGATAGCACATGCTTGGCTTCATCGAAAACCGTGAAGTTCCCGTCTCTGTGCTGCCTTTTTTATTACCAAAAAATTTTTATTCTGAAAATTTAAGTTTTCTCAAATTTCAGGTGTGATATGCTGATATATTTTCAGGAGTTATTGGCTTGTTATTGGTCTCAAATGATAGCTTAAGCTTGGTTTCGTCGAAAACCGCGGAGTTCCGCGCTCTACGTTTACTTATGTTCTGCGAAAAAATAAGTTTGAAATATCGATTTTCTCATATTTCAGGTGTGATATGCTGATATATTTTCAGGAGTTCTTGGCTTGTCATTGGTCTCAAATGATAGCTCAAGCTTGGTTTCGTCCAAAACCGCGGAGTTCCCGTCTCTGTGCTGCCTTTTTTATTACGAAAAATTTTTATTCTGAAAATTTCAATTTTTTTAAATTTCAGGTGTGATATGCTGATATATTTTCAGGAGTTTATGGCTTGTTTTTAGTCTTAAATGATAGCTCATGCTTAGATTAGTTCCAAACCGCGGAGTTCCCGCCTCTGTGCTGCCTTTTTTGTAACGAAAAAAATTAAATCTGAAATTTCGATTTTCTCAAACTTTAGGAGTGATATGCTGATATATTTACAGGAGTTCTTAGCTTGTTATTGGTCTCAAACGATAGGACAATCTTCTTTTCGTCGAAATCCGCGAAGTTCCCTTCTCTGTGCTGCCTTTTTTATTACGAAAAAATTTTATTCTGAAAATTTCAATTTTTTTAAATTTCAGGTGTGATATGCTGATATATTTTCAGGAGTTTATGGCTTGTTTTTAGTCTTACATGATAGCTCATGCTTAGATTAGTTCCAAACCGCGGAGTTCCCGCCTCTGTGCTGCCTTTTTTGTAACGAAAAAAATTAACTCTGAAATTTCGAATTTCTCAAATTTTAGGTGTGATATGATGATATATTTTCAGGAGTTCTTGGCTTGTTATTGGTCTCAAATGATAGCACATGCTTGGCTTCATCGAAAACTGCGAAGTTCCCGTCTCTGTGCTGCCTTTTTTATTACCAAAAAATTTTTATTCTGAAAATTTAAGTTTTCTCAAATTTCAGGTGTGATATGCTGATATATTTTCAGGAGTTATTGGCTTGTTATTGGTCTCAAATGATAGCTTAAGCTTGGTTTCGTCCAAAACCGCGGAGTTCCGCGCTCTACGTTTACTTATGTTCTGCGAAAAAATAAGTTTGAAATATCGATTTTCTCATATTTCAGGTGTGATATGCTGATATATTTTCAGGAGTTCTAGGCTTGCCTTTGGTCTCAAACGATAGCTCATGCTTGGTTACGTACAAAACCGCGTAGTTCCTGGCTCTGAGTGTACTTAGGTTCTATGAAAAAATAAGTCTGAAATTTCGATTTTCTCAAATTTAAGATGTGATATGCTGATATATTTTCAGGAATTTGGGGCTTGTTTTTAGTCTCAAACGATAGCTTATGCTCGGTTACGTACAAAAACTTGCAGTGTCTGGCTCTGCGCTGCCTTTTTTTATTACGAAAAAAATTACTCTGTAATTTAGATTTTCTCAAATTTCAGGTGTGATATGCTGATATATTTTCAGGAGTTCTAGGCTTGTTTTTGGTCTTAAACGATAGCTAATGCTCGGCTACGTACAGAACCACGCAGTTCCAGGCTCTGCGCTGCCTTTTTTATTACGAAAAAATTTACTCTGAAATTTAGAATTTCTCAAACTACAGGTGTGATATGCTGATATATTTTCAAGAGTTCTAGGCTTATTTTTGGTCTTAAATGATAGCTCATGCTTAGCTTAGTGCGAAAACTCGGAGTTCACATCTCGGTGCTGCCTTTTTTATTACGAAAAAATTTACTCTGAAATTTAGAATTTCTCAAACTACAGGTGTGATATGCTGATATATTTTCAAGAGTTCTAGGCTTATTTTTGGTCTTAAATGATAGCTCATGCTTAGCTTAGTGCAAAAACCCGGAGTTCACTACTCGGTGCTGCCTTTTTTATTACGAAAAAAATTTACTCTAAAAATTTCAATTTTCTCAAACTTCAGGTGTGATATGCTGAGATATTTTCAGGAGTTTTAGGATTTTTTTTAAACTTAAATGATAGATCATATTTAGATTAGTTCAAGTTCCCGTCTCTGTGCAGCCTTTTTTGTAACGAAAAAAATTAACTCTGAAATTTCGATTTTCTCAATCTTTAGGTGTGGTATGCTGATATATTAACAGGAGTTCTTGTTTTGTGATTGGTCTCAAATGATAGCACAAGCTTGGTTTCGTCGAAAACCGCGAAGTTCCCGTCTCTGTGCTACCTTTTTTATTACCAAACAATTTTTATTCTGAAAATTTAAGTTTTCTCAAACATCAGGTGTGATATGCTGATATATTTTCAGGAGTTCTTGGCTTGTCATTGGTCTCAAATGATAGCTCAAGCTTGGTTTCGTCCAAAACCGCGGAGTTCCCGTCTCTGTGCTGCCTTTTTTATTACGAAAAATTTTTATTCTGAAAATTTCAATTTTTTTAAATTTCAGGTGTGATATGCTGATATATTTTCAGGAGTTTATGGCTTGTTTTTAAACTTAAATGATAGCTCATGCTTAGGTTAGTTCCAAACCGCGGAGTTCCCGCCTCTGTGCTGCCTTTTTTGTAACGAAAAAAATTAAATCTTAAATTTCGATTTTCTTAAATTTTAGGAGTGATATGCTGATATATTTACAGGAGTTCTGAGCTTGTTATTGGTCTCAAATGATAGTACAATCTTGGTTTCGTCCAAAACCGCGGAGTTCCCGTCTCTGTGCTGCCTTTTTTATTACGAAAAATTTTTATTCTGAAAATTTCAATTTTTTTAAATTTCAGGTGTGATATGCTGATATATTTTCAGGAGTTTATGGCTTGTTTTTAGTCTTAAATGATAGCTCATGCTTAGATTAGTTCCAAACCGCGGAGTTCCCGCCTCTGTGCTGCCTTTTTTGTAACGAAAAAAATTAAATCTGAAATTTCGATTTTCTCAAACTTTAGGAGTGATATGCTGATATATTTACAGGAGTTCTTAGCTTGTTATTGGTCTCAAATGATAGGACAATCTTGGTTTCGTCGAAAACCGCGAAGTTCCCTTCTCTGTGCTGCCTTTTTTATTACGAAAAAATTTTATTCTGAAAATTTCAATTTTTTTAAATTTCAGTTGTGATATGTTGATATATTTTCAGGAGTTTATGGCTTGTTTCTAGTCTTAAATGATAGCTCATGCTTAGATTAGTTCCAAACCGCGGAGTTCCCGCCTCTGTGCTGCCTTTTTTGTAACGAAAAAAATTAACTCTGAAATTTCGAATTTCTCAAATTTTAGGTGTGATATGATGATATATTTTCAGGAGTTCTTGGCTTGTTATTGGTCTCAAATGATAGCACATGCTTGGCATCATCGAAAACCGTGAAGTTCCCGTCTCTGTGCTGCCTTTTTTATTACCAAAAAATTTTTATTCTGAAAATTTAAGTTTTCTCAAATTTCAGGTGTGATATGCTGATATATTTTCAGGAGTTATTGGCTTGTTATTGGTCTCAAATGATAACTTAAGCTTGGTTTCGTCCAAAACCGCGGAGTTCCGCGCTCTACGTTTACTTATGTTCTGCGAAAAAATAAGTTTGAAATATCGATTTTCTCATATTTCAGGTGTGATATGCTGATATATTTTCAGGAGTTCTAGGCTTGCTTTTGGTCTCAAACGATAGCTCATGCCTGGTTACGTACAAAACCGCGTAGTTCCTGGCTCTGAGTGTACTTATGTTCTATGAAAAAAATAAGTCTGAAATTTCGATTTTCTCAAATTTAAGATGTGATATGCTGATATATTTTCAGGAATTTGGGGCTTGTTTTTAGTCTCAAACGATAGCTTATGCTCGGTTACGTACAAAAACTTGCAGTTTCTGGCTCTGCGCTGCCTTTTTTTATTACGAAAAAAATTACTCTGTAATTTAGATTTTCTCAAATTTCAGGTGTGATATGCTGATATATTTTCAGGAGTTCTAGGCTTGTTTTTGGTATTAAACGATAGCTAATGCTCGGTTACGTACAAAACCACGCAGTTCCAGGCTCTGCGCTGCCTTTTTTATTACGAAAAAATTTACTCTGAAATTTAGAATTTCTCAAACTACAGGTGTGATATGCTGATATATTTTCAAGAGTTCTAGGCTTATTTTTGGTCTTAAATGATAGCTCATGCTTAGCTTAGTGCGAAAACTCGGAGTTCACATCTCGGTGCTGCCTTTTTTATTACGAAAAAATTTACTCTGAAAGTTAGAATTTCTCAAACTACAGGTGTGATATGCTGATATATTTTCAAGAGTTCTAGGCTTATTTTTGGTCTTAAATGATAGCTCATGCTTAGCTTAGTGCAAAAACCCGGAGTTCACTACTCGGTGCTGCCTTTTTTATTACGAAAAAAATTTACTCTAAAAATTTCAATTTTCTCAAACTTCAGGTGTGATATGCTGAGATATTTTCAGGAGTTCTAGGATTTTTTTTAAACTTAAATGATAGATCATATTTAGATTAGTTCAAGTTCCCGTCTCTGTGCAGCCTTTTTTGTAACGAAAAAAATTAACTCTGAAATTTCGATTTTCTCAATCTTTAGGTGTGGTATGCTGATATATTAACAGGAGTTCTTGTTTTGTGATTGGTCTCAAATGATAGCACAAGCTTGGTTTCGTCGAAAACCGCGAAGTTCCCGTCTCTGTGCTACCTTTTTTATTACCAAACAATTTTTATTCTGAAAATTTAAGTTTTCTCAAATATCAGGTGTGATATGCTGATATATTTTCAGGAGTTCTTGGCTTGTCATTGGTCTCAAATGATAGCTCAAGCTTGGTTTCGTCCAAAACCGCGGAGTTCCCGTCTCTGTGCTGCCTTTTTTATTACGAAAAATTTTTATTCTGAAAATTTCAATTTTTTTAAATTTCAGGTGTGATATGCTGATATATTTTCAGGAGTTTATGGCTTGTTTTTAGTCTTAAATGATAGCTCATGCTTAGATTAGTTCCAAACCGCGGAGTTCCCGCCTCTGTGCTGCCTTTTTTGTAACGAAAAAAATTAAATCTGAAATTTCGATTTTCTCAAACTTTAGGAGTGATATGCTGATATATTTACAGGAGTTCTTAGCTTGTTATTGGTCTCAAATGATAGGACAATCTTGGTTTCGTCAAAAACCGCGAAGTTCCCTTCTCTGTGCTGCCTTTTTTATTACGAAAAAATTTTATTCTGAAAATTTCAATTTTTTTAAATTTCAGGTGTGATATGCTGATATATTTTCAGGAGTTTATGGCTTGTTTCTAGTCTTAAATGATAGCTCATGCTTAGATTAGTTCCAAACCGCGGAGTTCCCGCCTCTGTGCTGCCTTTTTTGTAACGAAAAAAATTAACTCTGAAATTTCGAATTTCTCAAATTTTAGGTGTGATATGATGATATATTTTCAGGAGTTCTTGGCTTGTTATTGGTCTCAAATGATAGCACATGCTTGGCTTCATCGAAAACCGTGAAGTTCCCGTCTCTGTGCTGCCTTTTTTATTACCAAAAAATTTTTATTCTGAAAATTTAAGTTTTCTCAAATTTCAGGTGTGATATGCTGATATATTTTCAGGAGTTATTGGCTTGTTATTGGTCTCAAATGATAGCTTAAGCTTGGTTTCGTCGAAAACCGCGGAGTTCCGCGCTCTACGTTTACTTATGTTCTGCGAAAAAATAAGTTTGAAATATCGATTTTCTCATATTTCAGGTGTGATATGCTGATATATTTTCAGGAGTTCTTGGCTTGTCATTGGTCTCAAATGATAGCTCAAGCTTGGTTTCGTCCAAAACCGCGGAGTTCCCGTCTCTGTGCTGCCTTTTTTATTACGAAAAATTTTTATTCTGAAAATTTCAATTTTTTTAAATTTCAGGTGTGATATGCTGATATATTTTCAGGAGTTTATGGCTTGTTTTTAGTCTTAAATGATAGCTCATGCTTAGATTAGTTCCAAACCGCGGAGTTCCCGCCTCTGTGCTGCCTTTTTTGTAACGAAAAAAATTAAATCTGAAATTTCGATTTTCTCAAACTTTAGGAGTGATATGCTGATATATTTACAGGAGTTCTTAGCTTGTTATTGGTCTCAAACGATAGGACAATCTTCTTTTCGTCGAAATCCGCGAAGTTCCCTTCTCTGTGCTGCCTTTTTTATTACGAAAAAATTTTATTCTGAAAATTTCAATTTTTTTAAATTTCAGGTGTGATATGCTGATATATTTTCAGGAGTTTATGGCTTGTTTTTAGTCTTACATGATAGCTCATGCTTAGATTAGTTCCAAACCGCGGAGTTCCCGCCTCTGTGCTGCCTTTTTTGTAACGAAAAAAATTAACTCTGAAATTTCGAATTTCTCAAATTTTAGGTGTGATATGATGATATATTTTCAGGAGTTCTTGGCTTGTTATTGGTCTCAAATGATAGCACATGCTTGGCTTCATCGAAAACTGCGAAGTTCCCGTCTCTGTGCTGCCTTTTTTATTACCAAAAAATTTTTATTCTGAAAATTTAAGTTTTCTCAAATTTCAGGTGTGATATGCTGATATATTTTCAGGAGTTATTGGCTTGTTATTGGTCTCAAATGATAGCTTAAGCTTGGTTTCGTCCAAAACCGCGGAGTTCCGCGCTCTACGTTTACTTATGTTCTGCGAAAAAATAAGTTTGAAATATCGATTTTCTCATATTTCAGGTGTGATATGCTGATATATTTTCAGGAGTTCTAGGCTTGCCTTTGGTCTCAAACGATAGCTCATGCTTGGTTACGTACAAAACCGCGTAGTTCCTGGCTCTGAGTGTACTTAGGTTCTATGAAAAAATAAGTCTGAAATTTCGATTTTCTCAAATTTAAGATGTGATATGCTGATATATTTTCAGGAATTTGGGGCTTGTTTTTAGTCTCAAACGATAGCTTATGCTCGGTTACGTACAAAAACTTGCAGTGTCTGGCTCTGCGCTGCCTTTTTTTATTACGAAAAAAATTACTCTGTAATTTAGATTTTCTCAAATTTCAGGTGTGATATGCTGATATATTTTCAGGAGTTCTAGGCTTGTTTTTGGTCTTAAACGATAGCTAATGCTCGGCTACGTACAGAACCACGCAGTTCCAGGCTCTGCGCTGCCTTTTTTATTACGAAAAAATTTACTCTGAAATTTAGAATTTCTCAAACTACAGGTGTGATATGCTGATATATTTTCAAGAGTTCTAGGCTTATTTTTGGTCTTAAATGATAGCTCATGCTTAGCTTAGTGCGAAAACTCGGAGTTCACATCTCGGTGCTGCCTTTTTTATTACGAAAAAATTTACTCTGAAATTTAGAATTTCTCAAACTACAGGTGTGATATGCTGATATATTTTCAAGAGTTCTAGGCTTATTTTTGGTCTTAAATGATAGCTCATGCTTAGCTTAGTGCAAAAACCCGGAGTTCACTACTCGGTGCTGCCTTTTTTATTACGAAAAAAATTTACTCTAAAAATTTCAATTTTCTCAAACTTCAGGTGTGATATGCTGAGATATTTTCAGGAGTTCTAGGATTTTTTTTAAACTTAAATGATAGATCATATTTAGATTAGTTCAAGTTCCCGTCTCTGTGCAGCCTTTTTTGTAACGAAAAAAATTAACTCTGAAATTTCGATTTTCTCAATCTTTAGGTGTGGTATGCTGATATATTAACAGGAGTTCTTGTTTTGTGATTGGTCTCAAATGATAGCACAAGCTTGGTTTCGTCGAAAACCGCGAAGTTCCCGTCTCTGTGCTACCTTTTTTATTACCAAACAATTTTTATTCTGAAAATTTAAGTTTTCTCAAACATCAGGTGTGATATGCTGATATATTTTCAGGAGTTCTTGGCTTGTCATTGGTCTCAAATGATAGCTCAAGCTTGGTTTCGTCCAAAACCGCGGAGTTCCCGTCTCTGTGCTGCCTTTTTTATTACGAAAAATTTTTATTCTGAAAATTTCAATTTTTTTAAATTTCAGGTGTGATATGCTGATATATTTTCAGGAGTTTATGGCTTGTTTTTAAACTTAAATGATAGCTCATGCTTAGGTTAGTTCCAAACCGCGGAGTTCCCGCCTCTGTGCTGCCTTTTTTGTAACGAAAAAAATTAAATCTTAAATTTCGATTTTCTTAAATTTTAGGAGTGATATGCTGATATATTTACAGGAGTTCTGAGCTTGTTATTGGTCTCAAATGATAGTACAATCTTGGTTTCGTCCAAAACCGCGGAGTTCCCGTCTCTGTGCTGCCTTTTTTATTACGAAAAATTTTTATTCTGAAAATTTCAATTTTTTTAAATTTCAGGTGTGATATGCTGATATATTTTCAGGAGTTTATGGCTTGTTTTTAGTCTTAAATGATAGCTCATGCTTAGATTAGTTCCAAACCGCGGAGTTCCCGCCTCTGTGCTGCCTTTTTTGTAACGAAAAAAATTAAATCTGAAATTTCGATTTTCTCAAACTTTAGGAGTGATATGCTGATATATTTACAGGAGTTCTTAGCTTGTTATTGGTCTCAAATGATAGGACAATCTTGGTTTCGTCGAAAACCGCGAAGTTCCCTTCTCTGTGCTGCCTTTTTTATTACGAAAAAATTTTATTCTGAAAATTTCAATTTTTTTAAATTTCAGGTGTGATATGTTGATATATTTTCAGGAGTTTATGGCTTGTTTCTAGTCTTAAATGATAGCTCATGCTTAGATTAGTTCCAAACCGCGGAGTTCCCGCCTCTGTGCTGCCTTTTTTGTAACGAAAAAAATTAACTCTGAAATTTCGAATTTCTCAAATTTTAGGTGTGATATGATGATATATTTTCAGGAGTTCTTGGCTTGTTATTGGTCTCAAATGATAGCACATGCTTGGCATCATCGAAAACCGTGAAGTTCCCGTCTCTGTGCTGCCTTTTTTATTACCAAAAAATTTTTATTCTGAAAATTTAAGTTTTCTCAAATTTCAGGTGTGATATGCTGATATATTTTCAGGAGTTATTGGCTTGTTATTGGTCTCAAATGATAACTTAAGCTTGGTTTCGTCCAAAACCGCGGAGTTCCGCGCTCTACGTTTACTTATGTTCTGCGAAAAAATAAGTTTGAAATATCGATTTTCTCATATTTCAGGTGTGATATGCTGATATATTTTCAGGAGTTCTAGGCTTGCTTTTGGTCTCAAACGATAGCTCATGCCTGGTTACGTACAAAACCGCGTAGTTCCTGGCTCTGAGTGTACTTATGTTCTATGAAAAAAATAAGTCTGAAATTTCGATTTTCTCAAATTTAAGATGTGATATGCTGATATATTTTCAGGAATTTGGGGCTTGTTTTTAGTCTCAAACGATAGCTTATGCTCGGTTACGTACAAAAACTTGCAGTTTCTGGCTCTGCGCTGCCTTTTTTTATTACGAAAAAAATTACTCTGTAATTTAGATTTTCTCAAATTTCAGGTGTGATATGCTGATATATTTTCAGGAGTTCTAGGCTTGTTTTTGGTATTAAACGATAGCTAATGCTCGGTTACGTACAAAACCACGCAGTTCCAGGCTCTGCGCTGCCTTTTTTATTACGAAAAAATTTACTCTGAAATTTAGAATTTCTCAAACTACAGGTGTGATATGCTGATATATTTTCAAGAGTTCTAGGCTTATTTTTGGTCTTAAATGATAGCTCATGCTTAGCTTAGTGCGAAAACTCGGAGTTCACATCTCGGTGCTGCCTTTTTTATTACGAAAAAATTTACTCTGAAAGTTAGAATTTCTCAAACTACAGGTGTGATATGCTGATATATTTTCAAGAGTTCTAGGCTTATTTTTGGTCTTAAATGATAGCTCATGCTTAGCTTAGTGCAAAAACCCGGAGTTCACTACTCGGTGCTGCCTTTTTTATTACGAAAAAAATTTACTCTAAAAATTTCAATTTTCTCAAACTTCAGGTGTGATATGCTGAGATATTTTCAGGAGTTCTAGGATTTTTTTTAAACTTAAATGATAGATCATATTTAGATTAGTTCAAGTTCCCGTCTCTGTGCAGCCTTTTTTGTAACGAAAAAAATTAACTCTGAAATTTCGATTTTCTCAATCTTTAGGTGTGGTATGCTGATATATTAACAGGAGTTCTTGTTTTGTGATTGGTCTCAAATGATAGCACAAGCTTGGTTTCGTCGAAAACCGCGAAGTTCCCGTCTCTGTGCTACCTTTTTTATTACCAAACAATTTTTATTCTGAAAATTTAAGTTTTCTCAAATATCAGGTGTGATATGCTGATATATTTTCAGGAGTTCTTGGCTTGTCATTGGTCTCAAATGATAGCTCAAGCTTGGTTTCGTCCAAAACCGCGGAGTTCCCGTCTCTGTGCTGCCTTTTTTATTACGAAAAATTTTTAGTCTGAAAATTTCAATTTTTTTAAATTTCAGGTGTGATATGCTGATATATTTTCAGGAGTTTATGGCTTGTTTTTAGTCTTAAATGATAGCTCATGCTTAGATTAGTTCCAAACCGCGGAGTTCCCGCCTCTGTGCTGCCTTTTTTGTAACGAAAAAAATTAAATCTGAAATTTCGATTTTCTCAAACTTTAGGAGTGATATGCTGATATATTTACAGGAGTTCTTAGCTTGTTATTGGTCTCAAATGATAGGACAATCTTGGTTTCGTCAAAAACCGCGAAGTTCCCTTCTCTGTGCTGCCTTTTTTATTACGAAAAAATTTTATTCTGAAAATTTCAATTTTTTTAAATTTCAGGTGTGATATGCTGATATATTTTCAGGAGTTTATGGCTTGTTTCTAGTCTTAAATGATAGCTCATGCTTAGATTAGTTCCAAACCGCGGAGTTCCCGCCTCTGTGCTGCCTTTTTTGTAACGAAAAAAATTAACTCTGAAATTTCGAATTTCTCAAATTTTAGGTGTGATATGATGATATATTTTCAGGAGTTCTTGGCTTGTTATTGGTCTCAAATGATAGCACATGCTTGGCTTCATCGAAAACCGTGAAGTTCCCGTCTCTGTGCTGCCTTTTTTATTACCAAAAAATTTTTATTCTGAAAATTTAAGTTTTCTCAAATTTCAGGTGTGATATGCTGATATATTTTCAGGAGTTATTGGCTTGTTATTGGTCTCAAATGATAGCTTAAGCTTGGTTTCGTCGAAAACCGCGGAGTTCCGCGCTCTACGTTTACTTATGTTCTGCGAAAAAATAAGTTTGAAATATCGATTTTCTCATATTTCAGGTGTGATATGCTGATATATTTTCAGGAGTTCTTGGCTTGTCATTGGTCTCAAATGATAGCTCAAGCTTGGTTTCGTCCAAAACCGCGGAGTTCCCGTCTCTGTGCTGCCTTTTTTATTACGAAAAATTTTTATTCTGAAAATTTCAATTTTTTTAAATTTCAGGTGTGATATGCTGATATATTTTCAGGAGTTTATGGCTTGTTTTTAGTCTTAAATGATAGCTCATGCTTAGATTAGTTCCAAACCGCGGAGTTCCCGCCTCTGTGCTGCCTTTTTTGTAACGAAAAAAATTAAATCTGAAATTTCGATTTTCTCAAACTTTAGGAGTGATATGCTGATATATTTACAGGAGTTCTTAGCTTGTTATTGGTCTCAAACGATAGGACAATCTTCTTTTCGTCGAAATCCGCGAAGTTCCCTTCTCTGTGCTGCCTTTTTTATTACGAAAAAATTTTATTCTGAAAATTTCAATTTTTTTAAATTTCAGGTGTGATATGCTGATATATTTTCAGGAGTTTATGGCTTGTTTTTAGTCTTACATGATAGCTCATGCTTAGATTAGTTCCAAACCGCGGAGTTCCCGCCTCTGTGCTGCCTTTTTTGTAACGAAAAAAATTAACTCTGAAATTTCGAATTTCTCAAATTTTAGGTGTGATATGATGATATATTTTCAGGAGTTCTTGGCTTGTTATTGGTCTCAAATGATAGCACATGCTTGGCTTCATCGAAAACTGCGAAGTTCCCGTCTCTGTGCTGCCTTTTTTATTACCAAAAAATTTTTATTCTGAAAATTTAAGTTTTCTCAAATTTCAGGTGTGATATGCTGATATATTTTCAGGAGTTATTGGCTTGTTATTGGTCTCAAATGATAGCTTAAGCTTGGTTTCGTCCAAAACCGCGGAGTTCCGCGCTCTACGTTTACTTATGTTCTGCGAAAAAATAAGTTTGAAATATCGATTTTCTCATATTTCAGGTGTGATATGCTGATATATTTTCAGGAGTTCTAGGCTTGCCTTTGGTCTCAAACGATAGCTCATGCTTGGTTACGTACAAAACCGCGTAGTTCCTGGCTCTGAGTGTACTTAGGTTCTATGAAAAAATAAGTCTGAAATTTCGATTTTCTCAAATTTAAGATGTGATATGCTGATATATTTTCAGGAATTTTGGGCTTGTTTTTAGTCTCAAACGATAGCTTATGCTCGGTTACGTACAAAAACTTGCAGTGTCTGGCTCTGCGCTGCCTTTTTTTATTACGAAAAAATTACTCTGTAATTTAGATTTTCTCAAATTTCAGGTGTGATATGCTGATATATTTTCAGGAGTTCTAGGCTTGTTTTTGGTCTTAAACGATAGCTAATGCTCGGCTACGTACAGAACCACGCAGTTCCAGGCTCTGCGCTGCCTTTTTTATTACGAAAAAATTTACTCTGAAATTTAGAATTTCTCAAACTACAGGTGTGATATGCTGATATATTTTCAAGAGTTCTAGGCTTATTTTTGGTCTTAAATGATAGCTCATGCTTAGCTTAGTGCGAAAACTCGGAGTTCACATCTCGGTGCTGCCTTTTTTATTACGAAAAAATTTACTCTGAAATTTAGAATTTCTCAAACTACAGGTGTGATATGCTGATATATTTTCAAGAGTTCTAGGCTTATTTTTGGTCTTAAATGATAGCTCATGCTTAGCTTAGTGCAAAAACCCGGAGTTCACTACTCGGTGCTGCCTTTTTTATTACGAAAAAAATTTACTCTAAAAATTTCAATTTTCTCAAACTTCAGGTGTGATATGCTGAGATATTTTCAGGAGTTCTAGGATTTTTTTTAAACTTAAATGATAGATCATATTTAGATTAGTTCAAGTTCCCGTCTCTGTGCAGCCTTTTTTGTAACGAAAAAAATTAACTCTGAAATTTCGATTTTCTCAATCTTTAGGTGTGGTATGCTGATATATTAACAGGAGTTCTTGTTTTGTGATTGGTCTCAAATGATAGCACAAGCTTGGTTTCGTCGAAAACCGCGAAGTTCCCGTCTCTGTGCTACCTTTTTTATTACCAAACAATTTTTATTCTGAAAATTTAAGTTTTCTCAAACATCAGGTGTGATATGCTGATATATTTTCAGGAGTTCTTGGCTTGTCATTGGTCTCAAATGATAGCTCAAGCTTGGTTTCGTCCAAAACCGCGGAGTTCCCGTCTCTGTGCTGCCTTTTTTATTACGAAAAATTTTTATTCTGAAAATTTCAATTTTTTTAAATTTCAGGTGTGATATGCTGATATATTTTCAGGAGTTTATGGCTTGTTTTTAAACTTAAATGATAGCTCATGCTTAGGTTAGTTCCAAACCGCGGAGTTCCCGCCTCTGTGCTGCCTTTTTTGTAACGAAAAAAATTAAATCTTAAATTTCGATTTTCTTAAATTTTAGGAGTGATATGCTGATATATTTACAGGAGTTCTGAGCTTGTTATTGGTCTCAAATGATAGTACAATCTTGGTTTCGTCGAAAACCGCGAAGTTCTCTTTTCTGTGCTGCCTTTTTTATTACGAAAAAATTTTATTCTGAAAATTTCAATTTTTTTAAATTTCAGGTGTGATATGTTGATATATTTTCAGGAGTTTATGGCTTGTTTCTAGTCTTAAATGATAGCTCATGCTTAGATTAGTTCCAAACCGCGGAGTTCCCGCCTCTGTGCTGCCTTTTTTGTAACGAAAAAAATTAACTCTGAAATTTCGAATTTCTCAAATTTTAGGTGTGATATGATGATATATTTTCAGGAGTTCTTGGCTTGTTATTGGTCTCAAATGATAGCACATGCTTGGCATCATCGAAAACCGTGAAGTTCCCGTCTCTGTGCTGCCTTTTTTATTACCAAAAAATTTTTATTCTGAAAATTTAAGTTTTCTCAAATTTCAGGTGTGATATGCTGATATATTTTCAGGAGTTATTGGCTTGTTATTGGTCTCAAATGATAGCTTAAGCTTGGTTTCGTCCAAAACCGCGGAGTTCCGCGCTCTACGTTTACTTATGTTCTGCGAAAAAATAAGTTTGAAATATCGATTTTCTCATATTTCAGGTGTGATATGCTGATATATTTTCAGGAGTTCTAGGCTTGCTTTTGGTCTCAAACGATAGCTCATGCTTGGTTACGTACAAAACCGCGTAGTTCCTGGCTCTGAGTGTACTTATGTTCTATGAAAAAAATAAGTCTGAAATTTCGATTTTCTCAAATTTAAGATGTGATATGCTGATATATTTTCAGGAATTTGGGGCTTGTTTTTAGTCTCAAACGATAGCTTATGCTCGGTTACGTACAAAAACTTGCAGTTTCTGGCTCTGCGCTGCCTTTTTTATTACGAAAAAAATTACTCTGTAATTTAGATTTTCTCAAATTTCAGGTGTGATATGCTGATATATTTTCAGGAGTTCTAGGCTTGTTTTTGGTATTAAACGATAGCTAATGCTCGGCTACGTACAGAACCACGCAGTTCCAGGCTCTGCGCTGCCTTTTTTATTACGAAAAAATTTACTCTGAAATTTAGAATTTCTCAAACTACAGGTGTGATATGCTGATATATTTTCAAGAGTTCTAGGCTTATTTTTGGTCTTAAATGATAGCTCATGCTTAGCTTAGTGCGAAAACTCGGAGTTCACATCTCGGTGCTGCCTTTTTTATTACGAAAAAATTTACTCAGAAATTTAGAATTTCTCAAACTACAGGTGTGATATGCTGATATATTTTCAAGAGTTCTAGGCTTATTTTTGGTCTTAAATGATAGCTCATGCTTAGCTTAGTGCAAAAACCCGGAGTTCACATCTCGGTGCTGCCTTTTTTATTACGAAAAAAATTTACTCTAAAAATTTCAATTTTCTCAAACTTCAGGTGTGATATGCTGAGATATTTTCAGGAGTTCTAGGATTTTTTTTAAACTTAAATGATAGATCATATTTAGATTAGTTCAAGTTCCCGTCTCTGTGCAGCCTTTTTTGTAACGAAAAAAATTAACTCTGAAATTTCGATTTTCTCAATTTTTAGGTGTGGTATGCTGATATATTAACAGGAGTTCTTGTTTTGTGATTGGTCTCAAATGATAGCACAAGCTTGGTTTCGTCGAAAACCGCGAAGTTCCCGTCTCTGTGCTACCTTTTTTATTACCAAACAATTTTTATTCTGAAAATTTAAGTTTTCTCAAATATCAGGTGTGATATGCTGATATATTTTCAGGAGTTCTTGGCTTGTCATTGGTCTCAAATGATAGCTCAAGCTTGGTTTCGTCCAAAACCGCGGAGTTCCCGTCTCTGTGCTGCCTTTTTTATTACGAAAAATTTTTATTCTGAATATTTCAATTTTTTTAAATTTCAGGTGTGATATGCTGATATATTTTCAGGAGTTTATGGCTTGTTTTTAGTCTTAAATGATAGCTTATGCTTAGATTAGTTCCAAACCGCGGAGTTCCCGCCTCTGTGCTGCCTTTTTTGTAACGAAAAAAATTAAATCTGAAATTTCGATTTTCTCAAACTTTAGGAGTGATATGCTGATATATTTACAGGAGTTCTTAGCTTGTTATTGGTCTCAAATGATAGGACAATCTTGGTTTCGTCAAAAACCGCGAAGTTCCCTTCTCTGTGCTGCCTTTTTTATTACGAAAAAATTTTATTCTGAAAATTTCAATTTTTTTAAATTTCAGGTGTGATATGCTGATATATTTTCAGGAGTTTATGGCTTGTTTCTAGTCTTAAATGATAGCTCATGCTTAGATTAGTTCCAAACCGCGGAGTTCCCGCCTCTGTGCTGCCTTTTTTGTAACGAAAAAAATTAACTCTGAAATTTCGAATTTCTCAAATTTTAGGTGTGATATGATGATATATTTTCAGGAGTTCTTGGCTTGTTATTGGTCTCAAATGATAGCACATGCTTGGCTTCATCGAAAACCGTGAAGTTCCCGTCTCTGTGCTGCCTTTTTTATTACCAAAAAATTTTTATTCTGAAAATTTAAGTTTTCTCAAATTTCAGGTGTGATATGCTGATATATTTTCAGGAGTTATTGGCTTGTTATTGGTCTCAAATGATAGCTTAAGCTTGGTTTCGTCGAAAACCGCGGAGTTCCGCGCTCTACGTTTACTTATGTTCTGCGAAAAAATAAGTTTGAAATATCGATTTTCTCATATTTCAGGTGTGATATGCTGATATATTTTCAGGAGTTCTTGGCTTGTCATTGGTCTCAAATGATAGCTCAAGCTTGGTTTCGTCCAAAACCGCGGAGTTCCCGTCTCTGTGCTGCCTTTTTTATTACGAAAAATTTTTATTCTGAAAATTTCAATTTTTTTAAATTTCAGGTGTGATATGCTGATATATTTTCAGGAGTTTATGGCTTGTTTTTAGTCTTAAATGATAGCTCATGCTTAGATTAGTTCCAAACCGCAGAGTTCCCGCCTCTGTGCTGCCTTTTTTGTAACGAAAAAAATTAAATCGGAAATTTCGATTTTCTCAAACTTTAGGAGTGATATGCTGATATATTTACAGGAGTTCTTAGCTTGGTATTGGTCTCAAACGATAGGACAATCTTCTTTTCGTCGAAATCCGCGAAGTTCCCTTCTCTGTGCTGCCTTTTTTATTACGAAAAAATTTTATTCTGAAAATTTCAATTTTTTTAAATTTCAGGTGTGATATGCTGATATATTTTCAGGAGTTTATGGCTTGTTTTTAGTATTCCATGATAGCTCATGCTTAGATTAGTTCCAAACCGCGGAGTTCCCGCCTCTGTGCTGCCTTTTTTGTAACGAAAAAAATTAACTCTGAAATTTCGAATTTCTCAAATTTTAGGTGTGATATGATGATATATTTTCAGGAGTTCTTGGCTTGTTATTGGTCTCAAATGATAGCACATGCTTGGCTTCATCGAAAACTGCGAAGTTCCCGTCTCTGTGCTGCCTTTTTTATTACCAAAAAATTTTTATTCTGAAAATTTAAGTTTTCTCAAATTTCAGGTGTGATATGCTGATATATTTTCAGGAGTTATTGGCTTGTTATTGGTCTCAAATGATAGCTTAAGCTTGGTTTCGTCCAAAACCGCGGAGTTCCGCGCTCTACGTTTACTTATGTTCTGCGAAAAAATAAGTTTGAAATATCGATTTTCTCATATTTCAGGTGTGATAT